>VZTO01026620.1:10661-33708 GCA_013400615.1 Syrrhaptes paradoxus
GGCCGTGCGCAGGGAGGGGGTTGTGGTGGCCCGCGGCGCGCGCACAGCACCGGGTGCAGCCGCCGCCGTCGCCTCAGCAGCGCCGGAGCCGCCGCCACCGCCCGCTCGCCCTCCTGTCGCCGCCCTTCCTCCTCCATCCTCCTCCCGGAGCTTCCTCACCCTTTCCCCCAACCCCGCGAAGATGGTGGACCGCGAGCAGCTGGTGCAGAAGGCCCGGCTGGCCGAGCAAGCCGAGCGATACGACGACATGGCGGCCGCCATGAAGAACGTGAGTCCCGGCCCGTGTCCCTCGGCCTTCCCCACACTCCCCCCCCCCCCCTTCCTCCGTCCTCAACCCCGCCGGGGTCGGGAATGCGGGTCCACGTTCCTTTCGCCTTTCCCGTGCTGCTGCCCGCGGTGGGTGGGTGCTGGGCTTCGCGGGGGGGGGGGTGTGCGGGCCCCGGCCCCTCGCCTTTCCCTCCCCCCTCCCTCGCCCACCCTCCGTGCAGCTCCCGGTACCCCCCGCTGGGTCCCGGTGCCTTCGTCTTTCATCGCTCAGGGACACCCTGCTCTATCCCGACCCCTTTCCCCTGCCCTAGAGCCCCCCCACGCATCTTCTCCCTTCCTCTGGAACCCCCACCCAGCCTCACGCATCCCTTTTCTCTGCCTTAGAGCCCCCCACCCAGCCCCACGCATCATCTCCCCTGCCCTGCTGCCCCCCACTCTGCCCCACACACCTTTTTCCCTGCCCTAGAGCCCCCCACCCTTCCCCACACAGCACGTTCCTGCCCCATCCTTTCTCACCCCCCTGCCAGCCTCACACATCCTCTGCCTTGTCCCCATCCCCACCGCCACTCCCTGCCCTGCCCCAGCGTGGGGGGCAAAGGAGCCAGCCCTGGGGGGGGTCATGCCAGCTTGGGGGGCTGCCAAGCTCCATAGGGTGAGGCTGCGGGGAACCCTGTGGGGTGTGTGTGTGTGGTTGGGGGGGGGGTTGCATGCACAGTTCTCCCCGCTGCTGAAATATCCCCCCATCGCTCCCATGCATCCCTTCCCGCGCGCGGTCGGTGTGGCTGATGCGTGCTCGTGACCCCAAAGATCGGGAGCCCTTTCGCTGCCAAAGCTCTTATTTTTACTGCACTTGGTTGGAGATTTATGAATTGAGTCATGTTGTATTCATTTCACGCTCTTAAAATAAAGACTCTGCATATAGCAGGCTGATCTGATTTGTGACACCGAACGCTCCCCTTCAATACTGACATTTTGACAATGTAAGAAGGGAAAAAAAACCATATCTCTGATCTGATCTTGCAAACAAAGCAATCGTGGGAGGCAGGATCAAGTCATTCCAGAAGATTCTGCATTTGTCATATTGCAGAGAGGCTAGACTGGGTGGAGGGAGGGAGGGGGTGCTTTAAAGGGGAAAACTGTTCTTTATGTTTGTCTTCTTAGTCAGGTCTGAACCTTTGCGAGGAGCTGGGGTGTTCTCCCTGGCTGATGAAAAGTGAATGCTGATCTAGGAATGTCGCAGTCTGCCGTGGGTGCAGCTCTGTTTGCCCATATTGCACCATTTTGTCAATAACCTTGCATTTATCAAACAGACAAAACTGTCACAGCCCGAGAATGGGGAGGGAGGAGATGTCTTATCAAGAAATGAAATACGGATAATTGGAACAAGATATTATCATATTAAACCAACCGGGCTATTCCTCAGCTGCACTATGGCTTTTAGACCATTTTTTTTTCTGATAACGGCATCTATTCATTTTAAAGCCAAGCCTGCTGTGTGAGCAGATCCTACAGCTCATTTCCTACGGATAATACAGCCGCTCTGACAAAGCCAACAGGGATATGCCTGGGACACGCAGCCGTGTTGCAGCATTCTGCCTGGGTGCGTTTCCCTAGCTTGCTTACCTGGGGTCGGTGTTTAAACTGAAGGTGTTGTTAGAGATTATATATATATATATTTATACATACGTTTTTCCTTTTAGTGCTTAGTGGCCTTGGTGAAACAGTAACCCGGGCTAATGCTGCTTATCGGTTGCTGTGTAGTTTGGCCGTAAGAAAATGATTCACAGCGGGAGTGCTGACGCCTCCCGTGACAGCAAACAAAAGGCAGAGAGCTTTGTTCTTCCTTGCTGCACCGTGCTGCCCAAACTCTGGCATGGTCGGTCCGGCAGTGATGGGCATGTCACAGTCGGTTATCCCTGTCACCGTCCTGTGTGCCACCCATCCCCCAGCTCTGGTTGTGCGGGGAGGCTGATGACCTCGCACTCATTTCCGTAGCAACGCCTAGTGATGTCATACGCGATGGTCCAAGCTGCAATGCACCCAGGTGGTAGCAGAGAGCATGCGGGCTGCGTCTAGCGAAGGTGATGCAGAAGCATTCCCGTGGTCGTCGCCGTTTTGTCTCCTGCCCTCTAAAGCCAGCTGTCTGTTGGCTTCCTTAACGCTGTGCTGAGAAATGCCAGACGCTTTTCCTTAAAAGCCTGGCGTGGCAACCATGTGGGTAAAAGAGGTTTATTTTCCTGCAGCTGGATCTCACCGCCACATTTTGGTGGTCGCCTCCCTGGTGGTGACACGGCAGCCAGGCGGAAGGCTCAGCGCTGCCTGTGGGGATCCTGGGCTGGATGGCTGTTTGAATGGTTTAAAATGGAAATGGGGTGTAGAGTTGTAGAGGCTCTGCTGATTCACCCTGTGCTGTTTGCCACAGTGATGTGCTTGGATCACAATCATTTCTTCCAAATAATATTATATATATAATGCATATATATAATCCTTCCTTGCTGCAAGTGCCAGCCACAGGTACATGCAGTCACATTGCTGCTACAGGAGCAGGGCTGTCCCCAAATGTGACAGGTTTACTGGGGTGTCTCAGTAAAACACAGCAGGTGGTCCCCTGACCTGCCAGAGGGAGCAGAAGGTGATGCCACACCCGGGAAGGATGACAGGGCTGGGCCCATCAGTCTAGGGTGTGGCTGCGTGACCTTGGTCATGTCCTTTGTCACCTCAGCCCTGTGTGGGGGTACAGGCAGTCCTATAACATGTTGGAGAGTGGGAAGCTCCCCCTGTTCCCCATGGGGCTTGCCATCCCACCTGGTGCTGTACCAGCGCTTTCCTTCCTCGCCCGATGCCCTCACTGGGCTTTTGCTGCTGCAGTGCCCGTGGTTGAAGCAAGCTGCCTTTTTGTCTGGTTGGGCTCCGTGAAGAGTTTACCATCCGCCCCAGCGCCAGGGCTGGGGATCGATATCCATTAGCTGGGGAGCAGCAATGCTGCTGGAGGCTTTTTGGAGGTGGAGCCCTGCCAAGGACCCAGCGGGTGCTGCCTGGGGAGCAGAGCACATGCCTCCCAGGGGACCTTTAGGGTAGGGGAGATGCGCAGGTGACCGAGCAAGACTATTACAATAACTTTTGCAGGAAATAACTTGCCTGAAAAGGGTGGGGGTAGGGTTATTACATTGCACCTATGTGCCACTAGGTATGGGACCGTATGGCAGAGTCCTTGAGCTCAGCTGAAGGTTCCCTGTGAGGGGAGCATCTGGTTACTTGATTTTGGGGACCCAGCCTCTGCAGCGGGGCCGTGGCTGTGCTGCACATCAGGACCATCCGCTGCGGTGGTGGTGGGTGTGGAGGGGTGAACGTTGGAGATGCTGAAAAGCAAACCGCTGCTGCCCAGGCTTTAGACAAAGCTGGCTCTTGGTGCAGCGTCTGGCCGTTGTGGGTGGAGGAGGAGAGTGAGTGTGGGGAACCGCAGGCCTTCCCTGGCACGGGGAATGTGGGTTTCTGCCGTGTTGCCAAACAGCCTGGCAGGCTATCATCCTCCGCGTCCTGGGAGCAGGTTAGCGCAGATAGCGGGGCTCCGTGCAGATAGCGGGCTCGCCCTTGGAAAGGGTGGGAGTAACACAAATATGAATCCTTCCTATCTGGGGAGTCCCAGGGGAGCAGAGCAGGGATGATTATCTGCTTTCTGCTTTGCAGCTTAGAGGAGACAAAAGGGTGAGGTGGAAAGGCTGCTTCTGGAGGAGTGCTGGGCAGGCCATCTGTGATAGTAGGAAGGGAGCAAGGAGCGCGAGCTGCTGTAGTAGCACTTCCCAGGGGGCTGGAGAAGGCTCTGGAGAAACCATTTCCAGTGGAGAGGGTACGTTGGCATCTGACTGCATCGATGCTCGTGCTGCTGCCCCTTGTGCAGGCACCTCGAACGCTGCTCAGCCTTGCGGTGCCTCCTGGACCACTGCAGCACGGGGCTGCATGGCTGTCATCGTGCTTCCAACCTGCTCTTGCACACCGAGGAGCGGTCCTCTCGCCATTTAGCAACAAGGGTTTGCTCAGACCTTACTGATGATGGGGGTCTGAGCCAGCATGACTCACGAGCAGGGCTCCCTTCTGTCCACGGGGTCAGGGCAGGATGGCTGCTGTCACGAGCTGCTGTCCTGCCGCACTTCCGACCTCGTAACGGTTCACGGCGTGGGTTGTCTCTGCGTAAATCAGCTTTGTAGCGGTAGGCTGAGTCACACTTAAGCCACAGGCAGGTAGCAACATGCCCTCCACACAAGTCCAGTGGGCACCGCACACATTAACTATATTAACTGGTGTGGCTTCAGCTGCTCAAGCTCTTAGAAATTTCCTTTTAAGCTCCTGATAAGTCTTTATCTACAGGCTTTAGGAAAAACTTGGGAGACTGCTCGGTCTCAGTTGGCCAAGGGTAAGAGCCAGGTGTGGATTTGATTAGAAATAGCTCTTTTTGAACTGAATGGGAGTGATATTGAGGCTGTGATGGAGAATATAGCTGTTGAATCCTCTGCAGATGTCTCAGACATCTGGGGTACATGGAAACATGAAGGCTCTTGGGCAAGGGCTCTCCAAGAGCCCTTAAATGTTTTGGGCTTAGCCAGTAGATCTTTTGGATGGTGGCTAGACAAAGCCCTATCTACCTAAGCTTTGTTCACCAGCTGATCCCAAAGCTGCTCTCTGGAACAGACTCTTTGGGTGCTGGTGGTGTGAACTCAGGCTTGCTTGAAGCTACAGGAAACAGCCATTTAAGGGCAACCACAGCAGTTCAGCTCCAAAAGTGTTTTCTGAATTAAAAACCTGCACCTCAGGAGCATATGCACATTCCTCTTGGCTTGTCTCATCTGATCTGGGTGATCTTGTTCAGCATCCTCTCACCAGTTCTTGTGAGCATGCTGGATGGTACTTGGAAGAGAAGTGAGAGCTATCTAGATAATTGTGTTGTGTCCTTCTGCCTCCTCTGCTTCCTACCCTTGGGTGCTGGCTGGTGCTGCCCATGGGCATTCTCTGGGATCTGGATTGGGATCAGGGGAGATGGGGAATGTGCTTCTTCCTTGCCTTCTGTGGCTGGTAGCGGGAAGATTTTTCTTAATTTGAGGATCCCCATCATCTTTTTTTGTTCCTCTGCCCCATCTCTCCTGCACTGTGTGTTACTGGACCACTTCATTTTAAGCTGTTTCATTCTTGGGTGTGGGCCAACAGCATTAGAGCTGGTCAGGAGCATGGTCAGCTTCACTTCTGGGTAGGAATGAGAGGTCTCAGCCTCGCAGAGCTTCAGATCAGGGAGGTGGAGTAAAAGCAACCTGATGGTCCCCAGTAGCCCATGGGGAGGGCTTTGTTCCCAGGCTGGTGGGTGACCCCAAAGCTCTTCACAATCATAGAGACAAGGTTTTTCAGAGCCTGATGCTTCACTGCACCACTCTATATTGGGGCATCACATGCTTGGAAGAAGCTGAAGGAAGGGGCTGAGTTGGAGAAAGACGTCAGTGTGCACAGAACGGTGCATAAACGAGGGACTCCAGCTGTACCAGCAAGCTGCTCTTCTGCCTCCCACTGAAATGCTGGATGGGATGGTTCGTGCCATTCGGGTGGGTTTCAGCTGTGCCGATATGAGGACTCTGTGAACACACGTGGTGGGAGCTTTGTCAGCTGGTGTGGTCAGGGGCCTCTGGTATGGTTGTACTGGAGACTTAACCTTGGATGCAGCCCTCTGTCTTAAATCTCTGAAGAATTTGTGCTCCCTGGGGTTCAGTAAATGCTCTGGGACAACAGGAGTGAGCACAAGCCAGCCAGCCTACCTGCAGGTTTGGGTAGGGCGAGGCATTGAGCATGCAGATCTCCGTGCCACAAGGCATCAGGAGAGATGAGATGTGCTTGACGCGTTTACAGGATCCCTGTGCTGGCATTGCTGAGGTCCCCTCCTGCTCCCCACTTCTGCCTCCTCCCACCTGCCCCCCTCCAAAGCAGAGCAAGCTTTGAGCAGCTGGGGGGGACTTACCAAGTCTGTGCTTGGTCTGGAGCGAGCAGGAAAGGGGAAGGATACGGACCCAGGGCAGCTGGCTGTGGGGTTTGTGTAACCTGGTGTGTCATCTTCTTGGCCGGGCACAGCCAGTGCTGTCAGAGCCAGCTTTCTCTTGCTGGTTCCCCTGGCTGCTTGATCTAATGAACAAAGTCCCTCCTCCCATCCAAAAATGAAGGGAAATGGTGACAAAAGGACTTTCATTCTGCTCTTTATTTTTTTTTTTTAAGAGGCCTGACTCGTCCAGATGTCAACATGTTGGATTCCTACCCATGGCTCTGGGTGGGGAGCCTGCTTCGGGGAGGAGCTCAGCGGCGAGATGGCTTTGTCCAGCTTCTCCAAGTGCACGAGGGCGAGCCTGAGCTGCCGTGTGTCTCCAGCCTCTCCGGTGGGCCCAAGTCCCGGGAGCTGCCAGCCTCTGGCTGGGGCTGGTGGAGCGCAGGGCTTGATGCTCATTCTCCCAGGAGTCTCACCCTGGTTGCAGTGCTGGTTTGCTTGGTGGGATCTGGAGACATTCAGAAATGGTAAATTCTGGAAAACGGAGCTGGAATGATGAGACAGCAGTCCTCAGGCTGCAGGAAACCCTGACGAGACTCTCTCTCAGAAGCAATGCCTTCGTGTAGCTGGTGAAACAAAAGCCTTTGTCTGCCTATTTAAGGACAAACTTCCCCCAGTCTTGGGTTTTTCTGTGCTAACCCAGACTTAGTCACAGCTCAGGAATGACCCAGCACATGCTCAGTTAGGTATTAAACAAACCTGATTTTTGTCCCAAAGCTAGTGATCTAGTGACCAAGGGCAGTGCATTAGTTAACAGCAGTAGGAGAGTAACTGGAGAACATGTCGCTGATGATGGCATGAGATTCCCTTAAAGTGATCCCCAGATTAGGGATTAGAGTACTTAATGGTTCTCCTCTGTAAAGGAGATGGGTGTTCGAGGCAGCTGCACTTGGAAGAACACGAGTCTGCGGGGCCTCAAAGTACAAAACATTCTATAATTGTTTGCAAATTCTCTCTGATCTGACTGGATAGGATGGCTCGCTTGGGATGCGTCTTTGCTTACGTACCAGGCAAAGCTACTTGGCACGTCAGTACGCTTCTGATTCCTCTCTAAGATGGTTTCAGCGAGGCTCTAGAAAAATACCAGCGAGAAGTTTCGGCTTCAGCGTTAACGAGGCTGCTGATGGACACGTTGTTTGGACAGTTGTGGTGCTCTGCAGCATAAAGTTTATTAATAGTAGTTGGAGAAGCTGTTGCTGTGCTCTGTGCTAACAGATATGTTCGAGAACTGCTGCAGGAGATCTGTGCCTCTAACAGACTAATGCTTAGTGTTCATCAGTGAATGAGAACTTGGGGAAGATTAACAGCCTTTGATTTACACCCAGCTGAGGAAGGCGGTGGAGCTTTGCCTGTTTATGCTGTTGGGCTTTGTTACGTGGGATGAATATTTCATTACCTTCAAGTTGGGAGCTTGGCTTCTTGCATTTGGTGGTGTCAAGATGTCGGTGCCTGAAGGGTTCTGTCACCTGCGATGAACAGAGATCAAGTCAGTGGTAGTAGTCCCTTGGGCTTCAAAAGAGGGCTGGAAGGAGATAGCTGGAGGCAGGCAGGAGTGGTTAGATCCACAATCAGAGCTAGAATAGAAAAGTCACCCTCCTCGAAATTTAAAATTGGCTGCAGTGCTCCAGAAAGCTGCCAGAGCAAAAATTTGACTTTCTGTTCTGCAAGTTCATTTAAGAATTTAAATAAAATCATCTTTGCTAGAGGTGTGTAAGATCAAGCCTGAAGTCCCTGAAGCAGTGGGAGGGTAAAGTACATCTGGAGGGATAATCACCTTACTCACTGATGCGGAAATTAAACCTGTCGTGGTGCTGGCATGCTGGAGTCCACCTGGGTGTTCTGGAAAGTCTCTTGTTTAATCTAGTAAAACATGTTTCAAACACTACAAGGAACTGCTGGTTCTGCAGACCAAAAGACCTAGAGCAAAAATATTTTAGTTTTTTTTAATATATTTCCAGAACCTTGCCTTGATGTGCGACAGGCAGACTTTCCCAAAGCCTTTGGTGTAATGACACGAAGCAGTTAAAAACTTATGTGCTAGCTGCAGGGAGTTGTTTGCATGGTTGCAGCTTCTCCCATTTCATCCTGCTGGAGCAGCAGCTTGCCAGCTGCCACCATAGCTATGGCTCTGCCATGCAGGAGGAAGCCGTGCAAACAGCCAAGAATTTCCCAGTCCATCCTGCTCCGGCAGACCCGGGAGCAGGCTCACTCAGCCCCCAGAACTTGCTCTCAGCCTTTCCCGGGGTGTCCCGCCCATGGCACATCATCTGTCCTTTCTCTGCTTGGTTCAACTCAATTGAGTGCATGGGGACAGCGTAACGCTGTCATTTTTTGAGCTCCTGATTACATCTCCTGCTGGCCTGCCGCTCGAAGCTCCAGGGAGGGTTTGATGATCTGGTGTCAGGGTACTTAGGCCTGGCAGTGGGGCTGGAGGTGAGTGGGGAAGCACTAAGATCTGAGCCAGATTAGTGCTCTTAGAAGCTGTGAGGTAAGTCTTTAAGAAGCTAACGCTCCCAGCAGCACTAAACACCCTCCCCACATGAAACTTGGTTCGGTTATCTAATGTGTTCCTACTTACATGCCGGTGTCCCTGAAGACTGTCTAGCTTGGTTTTATTTTGCCATAAATTGGAGGAAAAAAAAATTGTCTTCCCTTATGTTGACTAAGTCTTAAGACTCTAGAAATGACAAGTGGTCATCCCATGGGTGGCTGCTTCAGCTAAAAAGCTTGTGAGTGGATGGACTTTGCTGATGAAGAATAATGCTTGAATGGGGAAAAAAAAAATTGTCTTTAAGCTTGTATGGAAATGCTGTTGAGGAAAGAGCTGCAGTTACTCTTCAAAAGCTTTTAAACTCACACCTGGAGGAGTTTAATGCAGCCCAGAAGAGCCTGTAGAAATCACTGAATTGTCATTCTCCTTTCAAAAGGTTCTACTCTGAGCTCCTGAAGCTTTCAGTGTGCTCCAGGAGCACATCTGAGCTCCCATGGCAGTGACATGCTGTGACACTGATCTTCCACGTGCTTTGCAGAAAGCTTGGAGAAAAGGCAGGGAACAGACTGGACAATCTGGGGTGGGAGAGCTCCCCAGGCTGTGGGGCAGGATGATTATCTTGGGCTGCTGCTGAGGTGCTTGCAGAAACACAAAAGTGGGCAGATGATGCTTGCCAGCCTGCTGTACCTTGGGGAAGGAAGAGCTTGGCTTCCCTTCTGTTGTTTTGTAGTTAGCAGGCAAAGGTGCTGGTATCCCATCTGCCGGAGATGCTGTGATGAGCCCTGAGTGACAGTCCTGTGAAACGCGGGGACTGATGTGGTTCCTCTGGCCGCTTTCTCCATCTGGTGGCAGGACAGCTCTAGACCAACAGAGATTGATTATTTTTCCCAAGAGTTCTTAATAGGTACAGGGCAGCTAGTGGCACTAAGCCAGTGAAACAAGTTGTCCTACGACCAGTTTCCATGCTGTTTAATGGTCTGTCCTTCAGTAACTAGCAGGAATCGGCGTGTTAATAAGGAAGACAAGAACAACTTGGGTTGTAATTCCTTAATAACTCTGAAAGCTCTGCACTGATGCATTGAAATGCCCACGCTGGGACTGATCCCTGCAGCTGGTTATTGCTGTGTGTCTGGGTTGCCCTCTTTCAGCTCGGTAGCCGTGGCAGGTCGCAAGGTCTAGTAACGTGCCTGGAAGCCATGTGGGGAAGGCAGGCGGATGTTCCCTTGCACTTGCCTTATCTCAAATGCTGCAGAAGAAGCTGGTGAAGCAAATCGGTGGCACCCAGGTGTTCTGCAGCAGGAAGAGCGCGAGCCGTTAGACCGAATGCTGGGACTGCAGCGCTGCAGATAAGAGGTGGTACATGAAATGCTGCTCCCAAAGGCAGAGTAGGAACAGCTCGGAGCTCTGCTGGTGTCACTGGCTTTCTCACCTCTGCTCTCTTACGACTTTTTATATGCAGGAATGACCCAAGTAGTGGAAACTTGCTTTTCCTCTGGCTGAAATCCATCAGAGCCAAACGGAAACCGGAGTAGATCTGCAGGCTCCAAGGACTGATCAGACCTGCATGTGGTATGGTGATACTGGCTTTGGCTTAGGAGCTGTTAAGCTAAGAGGCCAATGAAATAAATGAGCTCTTGGTTTTCACATCTCCCTTCCAATTTGAAGACTTCAAGTGGTTCAAAGTCACCTTAAACAAAGGCTGCAGAGCAAGTTGAAAGCCATTGTTAATTGTAGGAGCATGCAGAAATCCTAATTAGTGTCTGGAGTGTTTCAGTAGTCTCTAAGATCCAGTTGTGCTACAAGCAATAAGCAATCTGACTTTTCAGACACTGCTCCTTGATGCTCTCGGAGTAAATTGAAATGTAATGGCAGAACCGTCCCATCTGCCTTCAGCCGCTGTCCTGCGATTAAAGCTAGCCCCTCCAGCTTAAAAACAGGAACCAGCCCAGGGTTGTTCATACAGAAACAGTCAAAGGAGACAGCAGTGGGGAACTAATGTCTGCCCACAGCCTGCTTGTGCTTTCCTGGTCTTGTCTGAGATGGGAGGAAGGGCTCAGCCTACAGCTGAAAATCCCCCTGGCCACGCTGAGATAGAACATGAGCAGAGAAGACAGCAGAGGGGGTTGGCAAGGGGAGAAATGGTTGTGCTGTGACTTCCATTTTGGAAGTATGACATGGAGGAGAAGGCTGGAGTCCAAGGGGAAAAGATCTGAACCAGTGAAATCTGGTGAGATTTTAGGTTGAGGTCTAGTTTAACAGACGCCTACTTTGTGTCAAAGTAGGACAGTGCTTAAGAAAAGCATCTTTCCGCCCGCTGCGGTGATGTCGTAGGACAGCTCGCTCTGGAGTGCCCAAGGAGAAGCTGTTCTTGACTAGGTCGTGTGGTGTTCAGTCGTGACTGTAGTCAAGCTACCAGCTAATGGTGACAATTTAATGTGCTTGAGTGCAGCCATTTCTTCAGAAACAAGGCTGATGGGGACAGAAGAAACAGGCAGTCTCTCTGGCCTGTCGCTTCCAAAATGACAGCACTTGGGCTGCTGAAGGTGGCCTGGTGGTTGCGAAGGGGTGATGGGGTCCCACCACAGGACAGCAGCTAGAGGTGGGGAGGGAGGTGGCATGGCTGCAGGTAGTCCTGAATGTTTATCAGCTGCTTGGGCCCAAAGTGGTTGTGTGCTGGTTGCTCCCCTTGGCAGTGGCTTCAGACCAAGTAAGAATTTCAGTGGTGGGACTTCTGGCCAGAACGTTGTTGCGAAAGCACATCTGCCTTTTAAAAAATGACACTGAAAAGGGGACCTTCAGGCCAGACCTCAGCGTGACTAACAGGCTGCACGTGAAGGAAAACAAGGCAGTTGCTGGGGTTTCTGTTGAGAGGTAATGTACTTAATTACATGGTGCAGGAGCCGTAGATAGAGCAGAGGAGCCACGAGGGCTGAGGAGGAGATGGCTGGTGTGAATCCTGGTGCAAGAGGGAGCTCTGGTGTTCAAGAGCTGTTCTTGATGGAGAGTTTAAGGTTCTCATCGTTGTCTCTCTCTTCAGGAAAGCTTGGCTCCTTTGTAGATGTCTAGTGTCTTCAGGATCTCTTCTGGGCAATTAGAAGAGCAGGTGTTGGGGCTTATAATGTGGATTAAAGTGTCAAATGTTAATAGTATTCCCCAGGGAAGAATCTCTGTGTCTGCTCAGCTTGCTCTGTTGTATGCTTTAAGACATGACATCAGAGCGAGGTAGGAGCCATAAATGGGGGGGCACTTAGATATAAAACTAAGTGAAAATCCACATGTATAAGGATAAACAGGTGAAACTAAATCCTGTGATGGATCTCCATTGCAGCTTCAAAAATAGTTATTTCATGGTGTACTGAGAAATTATTACTTCAGATCTACTGATGCAAGGTGAGAAGTGGAGGATGAAGAGTCTGGGAATAAGCCCTGGAAGCAGACTAGCCTGCCACTGGCTGGGAGCAAACCTCCCCTGTAGGCGTCAAAAAAGCCTGCTAACTAGGATGCTTCTGGAGAGAAGGTGCGGTAGGACCAACCCGTAGGCTTTTGGAGAGCACAGGCCTTGACATTAGGGGCAGGTAAGGTTTTGCATGTTCCCTGGCTTCTCTGCATGAGGCTGAACCTTCCCCTGGCTGCAATGTGATCCTTGGGCATGCCAGGAGCCTGACAGGTTTTGGACAGAGTGCTGAGTCAGAGCTCGCAGCTGTAGCGGAGAAATCGGGAGGACCTGCGCTGAGATCGTGCTGCCTCTGAAGAGCTTTGTTGCAAATCAGAGGGCTTTGATTTGTACAATCCTCTGGACTCTCAAGCAGTAGAAGACCTCAGCTTCCAGTAGTTTTTGTCCAGTGGGAACTGTTGGATTATCCCTGTGGCTTTAGGGCACTTGCTTGGTGGTGGGCTGTGCATCCAAGCCAAAGCCCGGCAGGGGAGACAGCTCCGTGCCAAGCTCGGTGTAGACCTGCTCTCCCCGGCCCAGGATCTTCCCCTCTGCTCCTGCCCCGAGGCAGGGCTTCTGCCCAGCACAGGGCTGCCTGCGGTGTACCGAGGGCCCGGCTCCTGGTGTGCGTGTCACGTGCTGTCACAGCACGGGGGGAAGCTCTTGCAAGTGAGACCGTTGCCTGCAGACTAGCAGGGAAATGAGAGTCACCACGGCTGAGGTCTCCTGCTGCTCTGCATCAATAAACAGCCAGTCTTGCGGCTGGATTTGCAGGCTGGGCTTGAAAGAACCAGAAAGGAAGGTGAAAAAGGCCTTTTTTTAAATTTTTTTTCCCCCTGGAATAGCTGGAAGAGTTGCATCTATCAAGTTTCTGGCTATGTCGGCGTATGGGCTAGGTCTTTGTACTTGGCTCTTTATGGCACACGCAAGGCTTGACTCCATTTCAGCCACGTGCATCTCCTGCCCTGTCACCGCTGCTCTGCAGGGGCACAGGGGTGAAATGAGACCTGTCAGTGACTGAGATTTGTGGTGCAAGTTTGCTTTTCTCCACTGTCAGCCAGGGAAGTAAAACTCCAAAGTCACTGAGCTTCCCAGAGAGCAGGCAGGCTTCTAGCCAGAGCCTGATGGCTTTGTGTTCCCACCAAGCCCTTTCAAGGTCAAACTGAGGTTTTTCTTTGGATATTTCAAGTCTCCAACTCCATGTAGTAGTGCTGGGAATGGTGTTAGGTGACGTAACGCTCGTAGGGTTAGTCCATAGGTGAGGGTTGTGCCCTTCTTGAGGAAGGTGAGACCCCTCCAGGGTCTGAGTTAGGAAGGGGGAGGGTTCTGGCAATATTAATCTGGATGCTGGAAACAAACATTAGCAAAAATTCTCAGAAAGGTCTTCTAAAATGACCGCTGCAATCTAACTCCAGCCTGTTGTAGGATGTTGCCTTGTTGATGTTGCGTTAGAGGGGTTCAGTGCAATGCTATAAATCAAGTCTATCAGAGCTTGCTGTTTAGCCTCTGCCTTGACTGAACTCACTTTGTGTTGGTATCCTGCAGTGTCAGGAGAAATCAGCATTTGCTCGGCTGAAAGAGGCGTACAGCGAAGACACAGCCCCACACTGTACGTGCTGGGCTGCAGCCTCTTCCCTCCCTGCTCCAGTGCTGAGGGATGCGGTCCCTGTCCCTGGCCCTGTTACGCCTTTGCGTGTCTCTGCAGTGCTCTGTCTTACTGGGAGCCTGTAAAGGAGTTACAGGGTTAACAAGGTTCCCTTTCTGCTTTGAGGAGTTCCCCGCCAGCTCCCTGGAGGAATCTGTACCTTCCCATCTATCAGCAAGCTTGTTGAAAGCATTTTGACAGGCAACTTCTGTAATCCTTAATAGCTTCGAATTCAACATGTTTATGGCAAAGCTAATTCTGCGGAACTCCCTGTAGTTTTTAATAAATCTGTCCTCCAGTGAGACTCTCCTAGTGAGAGGAGGGAAATCTGCTTCTCTCTGCCATGATAGATATCTGCAGACTTTAAAGTCACCTGCCTGGTCCACGCTTAAAATTGGTGTCTCTGCTCAGAGAGCGTCTCGCTAAAAACAACCTCATGTGGTTATCCACCTTCGTAACCGATGTCAGGGCAGAAAACCGTTGGGATTGATGACTCTCTTGGTGTAGTATGGCTGTTGGTGTTGGACACTCTCCGTTTAGAGCTGGAAGGTGAGAGAATAAGCCAGGTTGGGATTTCTGGATGTCTTTAGTCACAAGTCCCTTCCTCCGAGCAGGGCGACCTAGTTCGGGTTACTCGGGGTCTTGCCCTCTGAAGCTTCAAATATCTCCAAGGATGGACCACCCATGAGCTGCAGGGTGGGGGACATCTTCATTGTGTTCCAGTATCTTTCATCTCACAGTGTCTTTATGTTTGTGCAGGTATCAGTCAAAGGGAAGAATGAATGGAATCACCTCAAAGTTGTCAAGTCCTAGAAAAAATACACCTAGAGACCTCTGAACTTAGAGCACCAGGCAGCCCATAAATGACTTTCCGGGGATATTTTAGCACGCTGCAGTCGGGCTGAGCCTCTGCCCCTCTGCGGGAAGCAGTGTATCACACACAACCCAGGGCTGTCAGCAGCTGGGAGAGGTGGGACCTGGGTTAGTCTCCTGGGGCTGGGAGCTGCCGGATGGCCCAGGCATCGCACACCCTGCTTACCTTGGGGCGTGCGAGCTGGGAGCTGCCTTGGCATGCTGCCCTGTGCACCTTGTNGTCTGGATCAGAGGCCAGAGTGCTCTGCTTGCTGTGTGGGAAACAGGCTGAGCTGTAGTTCGGTTTTGGGAGAAGACATTAGCCAGAGCAGGGCTGAGCAGCTGCAGGCAGGAGTGGATGTCGCTGGAATGAGCGGGTCAATAGGGTACAAGCGAGGATGAGTCATTCCAGGCCACACAAATGAGATCCTGGGCTGGGCCATCCTGCACCTTCCAGCATGAGCCCCTGGCCTCCTGATCCACCACCATAAACCTGGTTATCTACGCCCAGAACAACCCTTGTCCTTGCAAATTCTTGTGAAAATGACTCGGTATTTGCAGAAGTCTTTCATGTCCAAACCATTACCTAATCCTTGTGAGAAGTGACTGCGAGAGGAGGCTTATGGGTTCCTGCTCTGCTGGCCCGCTTCCTGCATGGCCAGACCCCGGGTGTGTATGTGTCAGGGCAGTGTGTCCCCAGGGGAAGGGGACAACAGCAACATCCAGGCTCAAAGTGCCAGCTGGCAGCTGTAACGAGCCCAGCTGAACGGCTGTATGGAGCAGCCTGGCTGCCGCAGTGTCCTGGGGTGCTGCCCTCGCTCCAAGGGTGCAGAGACCCACGTATGGGGCACAGCACGGTGACAAGGTGGGTGCCAGCCCTTCGGGAAATACCTGCTGCCCGTAAGCAGGGCAGCTGGCGCAGCAGTTGGCCGGCTGCCTTGCTGTCGGGTGGCTCCAGCCAGCGATGGGTCTGTGGGAGCTGGAAGGGGGTTATTGCCATATCGAGTGTGACAGTTCCCAGTAACAGAACCAGCCCAGGCAGCGTTCAGCAGCAGCTCTGTGCTCCGTCATCTCCTTAATCCCTCTGTTGCCGCAGCGCGTGAGGCGGGTAGACACGATGCCGTGCATTAACGCTCTTATCCTCAATGAAGAAAATCCTGTGTGGGAAGAATGTACTCTGACCGTGTGAGCTTTTAAGTCCTTATCTGTGCAGATGCCTCAGGCAGCTGTAATTTTAACATCCAGCGTATTCTTTAGGCATCTCAGAAGCATGACCTGTGCTTATGGGAAACGGAAAAGATGAACACCCCGTAGCTATGGTGGTGTTAATCCATGCAGCTAGCTCGTAACCTTAGACCATCTCCGCCCTCCCGCTTTGACTGTCTGTCTTGCCTGGATCGTGAAGTCTGGTTCTCATCCCACAGGTGGAAGGTGTCTCTTTCCTAGAGGATTTCTCTCATTCTGGAAAAACGCTGACCTTCTAAGAGATGGAGAATACCTCAAATAAAACCCCACCTGCCCCTTTTTCTGGGGGACAGGACCACGGCGTGATTTCCCAGCTGGCCACCTTCTCCTGCCTCTCCCTAGAGATGCACAGGAGCACCCGAACGTGTGATGGGAACATCAGGTGCCTGGGGCTTAACCCAAGTGTCTCTCTTCTCTCTCCCTCTCTCGATGCAGGTGACGGAGCTGAACGAGCCTCTTTCCAACGAAGAGAGGAACCTGTTGTCCGTCGCCTACAAAAATGTGGTGGGGGCACGGCGTTCCTCTTGGCGAGTAATTAGCAGCATTGAGCAGAAGACCTCTGCCGATGGGAATGAGAAGAAGATAGAAATGGTCCGGGCCTACCGTGAGAAGATCGAGAAGGAGCTGGAAGCGGTGTGCCAGGATGTCCTGAGCCTGCTGGACAACTACCTGATCAAGAACTGCAGCGAGACGCAGTACGAGAGCAAAGTCTTCTACCTGAAGATGAAAGGGGACTATTACCGCTACCTGGCCGAAGTGGCCACTGGTGAGAAGAGGGCGACCGTGGTGGAGTCTTCGGAGAAAGCCTATAGCGAAGCCCATGAGATCAGCAAGGAGCACATGCAGCCGACCCACCCCATCCGGCTCGGGCTGGCGCTTAACTACTCGGTTTTCTACTACGAGATCCAGAACGCTCCGGAGCAAGCCTGCCACCTGGCCAAGACGGCTTTCGACGACGCCATTGCCGAGCTGGACACCCTCAACGAGGACTCCTACAAGGACTCAACGCTCATCATGCAGCTCCTCCGTGACAACCTAACGCTCTGGACGAGCGATCAGCAAGACGACGACGGCGGAGAAGGCAACAACTAGACCCCCCCGATGGACTGGCAGCCGCACGCTGATGCTAACTACTGCAGTCTTTATTTTTTTCCCACGAGTGGGGGGGGGGTCAGGGGTGGGGGAGGGAAAGGGAGGGGACACCTTCCCAGGGAGGCCCCCCACAACCTGTCTTTGATTGCCTCGTTGACATTTTTGCCAAAACACCACTAGTGGAAGTCAGGCTGGCTGTGCTGGTATGGAATAGCAGCCTCACTGGCATATGGACTGTTCTGTAGATTATTAATACAAGTGGAGCTGTCTTTAATTTAACTTTATCGCTAGAAATAAAAGGGTTTTAAGATGAATTCGCGTGGATGGAATGGCCCTCGTTTTTAAAGAAAGCAACGCAAAAAAAAAAAAAAAGGGAGTTCTGTGGTTCCAGTAAGGCTTCGTGCGTTTGTTTCTTCAGTCCAAGTGCCGTGTGTCCGTACCACGTCGCGGGGCGTCTCTCTGCAGCGCTCTGCCTGGCAGGGCGTAGCTTCAAATCCCCAAATTGAGAAGGAATTAAAAAAAAAAAAAGAAAGAAAAAAAAAAAACCTAAAGAATTTGAGGCTTGCAAAGCCCTAGGATTTAGGCCATCCAATTATTTTTTTTCTTTTTGTTAAGATATTTATTAGGGTAGCTTACAGTATTAACACTAAATTGCAGTTTACAGTATTTCTACATTACAGCCATATGACATCAAGCCTTTGATTGTCTGTTTTTTTTTCTTTTGCTAGTTCTTTTGGCTTGCCTTCCTGATCAGTCCTCGCCTGTGGACTGGCTTTAGCTATTCTGTGTCGCCCAAGGCAAGAAGACCGCCCGCCTGAGGAACATCAAAGCTGCTCTAGTTTTTTGGTCAACAGCTTAACAGGTGCTTGGCTAGCGGCTGTTTCAACTATTTTAAGTCCACAGCAAAAGGTTTAAGAACTTAATTAGACAAGGGGGAAGTGTTTAAACTTAAAAAAATAATGCCACTTAAATAAAAAATAAAAATTAAAAAAAAAAATAAATAAAAAGAGCATTCAGGTCTGTATGTCATGTACTGTGTTTGGTATTTCAGAAGACCATCCTGATTTAAGGTGCCACAGCTGCTTCCTCAGGGATTGCACTGCCATTTCACTCTGCCTGACTTTCTCCCACTGTACCATGAGGTTTGTCAGCAGATCTCCGGTACCCAGGCTCCCTTGTTTGTCACCAGGGAAGCCGGGTGCATTTTCCCTTTCTTCTGGGGAAGCTTGTGGTGTAATGAGTGAACTTCAG
Source organism: Syrrhaptes paradoxus (assembly GCA_013400615.1). Classification (NCBI taxonomy): domain Eukaryota; kingdom Metazoa; phylum Chordata; class Aves; order Pterocliformes; family Pteroclidae; genus Syrrhaptes; species Syrrhaptes paradoxus. Next base: position 29,011 of record VZTO01026620.1, read on the forward strand.
GAGCTTAGAAACTAGTTTGGTAGAGAAATCCTCAAGGGAAGAGCTACAATCATAGACATTTCTAGCAACCATCGGGAGCCCAGGAACTTAGTTCTCTTCTTAGCAAAATCTTTTCTGAGTCTGGCTGATCCGGCTGGGGGTGGGAGATGGGGCATCTGAGTTGCTTAGCAGGTAATATTTACCCCATTTTTGAGTAAATTTATTCTTTTTTAATTTTTGTTTTTACATCGTTGTTGGAAGTTCACTGCTGTTCTCTGGCTCGCAGAGTGCTGTGCCCGTGGCTTTTCACCTAAGGCTGCGCAGTAAGGAAAAACCGCACTCGTGCATTATTATTCTGGATTTTTTTAAATTTTTTTTTTGGAAACGGGCTTTCCTTGTCCCTTTCGAGAGTCAGTCTGCAATCAGCGCGTCGTGGTGCTGCACACACGGTCCAGCCGCTCCTGCTGTCGGGTTGCACGGGGAGACGTCGCTCCAGCTCCCTCCCCACAGTCGAACGAAGCCGCTGCCCCAACTCCTCGGGGAGCGAGCGGAGCCGACGCCAGCGCTCAGCCTCCAGATATTGCCCTGGCGATGCTGGCAAAGCTTTTTTTGTTGTTTTGTTGTTTTTTTTTTTGACCAGGTTGCCTTCGCACGCAGAGTCTTGCCCAGCCCTGCTCGCAGCAAGCGAGCAAGCGCATCCGCCGGGTGTCCGGTGTGCAGCATCCCGCGGCGAGATGCTCGTGGTGCCGGTACGTGCTGCGGGCTGGAAGATGGCTTTAGGCTTCTCCCCTTCCTTCGGTACCCTCATGTCCCGTGAGCAGTGTTGTCCCAGCTGTATCATTTGGAAGTGATTTACTGGAATTACAAAACCTATCTTTTTTTTTTTTTCTTTTTTTTTCTTTCTTTCTTTCTTTCTCTTTGGCTTTAGCTCTGGCTGCTTTAGGAAACTTACGCAGGAGAGATGGCACAAGAGGGCTAAAAACGGCGTGGGGGTCAGGGACTTGATTTTTAAGCAGCTTGAATGGTTTCTTTTGTTTTTTAAGAGATGCACTTGCCTATGATACTGTCTCTCCAGTGAAATGATTACTGCTCCATTACTCTATTGATACAATATTGTGCATGCTAGTGTCGTATTTCTATACAGTAGCTTGAAATTTATTAACTTATACTGTAGATGTTATGTATTCCTATGACAAAATAGTCTTCAAAAATTTTTTAAAGTTTTTTAATTTATTTTTTTTTTTCTTTTGGGGGTAAAGTTTGCTCTACCAAATAGTGATCGTAACAAACTGATCTGTTATGGATGTTGCTATAGTGACATGCAATTATATATGATTTTGTTTTTAAAAAGGAGAAAAAAAAAAAAAGCAAAAGAAAACACCAGTGTTAGCTTAATCTTAATGTCTGGTGTTCGTCATGGTGAAATTATAACTATTACAGTGTAGGAGAACAATGACTGTGTTCTTTGAATGAGCCTTTGTTTGTGCTTTTTGTCATGTTATGCAGTGAACTATTTTCAAGGTCTAATCAGTGATTCTTTTTTCCAACTCCGTGTTTCTGTAAGGAATTCTTTCACACACGGACCATTCTTAGCAGTTTTTCCTCAGTGATGGAATATCATGAATGTGAGTCATTATGTAGCCGTCGTACATTGAGCAAATAAACTTACAGATCTGACGTCAGCGCTGCGTCATTGTCGTCGCCTCTGTCGAGTTTCTGGGGGGGGGTCTCTGTGGGATGGTGGGGGGCAAGCTCCAGGGTCCAGGGGGTTGGGGGTGCCTCCCTGCCTGCCTCCCTGCTTCCCTGCTGGATTTTCCACTCGAAGCCGCACGCAGTGACTCACGCTGTAAAAATATTCTCATCCCTTGGAAACCAGCAACTGACAACACACCTCACCTCGTGCACCCTGCTGGGGACCCCGGGGGGGGGCAGGAGGGACACCTCTGGGGGGTGAAGGATGGACACCCCCGGGGTGGGGGCTGGCAACAACCCCCGGGGGGGGCAAAGAGGGGCTGGGGGGGGGGGACAGCCCCTGCCTGAGACCCCCAGCCCAGCTCCCTCCCCTGCAGGTGGCGGGGTCACGGGGACCTCTTGATCACCCCGACCCTGAGGCTGGACCCTGACAGAGGGATGTCCCCAAGAGGCGTGAGACCTGCCAAACTCATCACACCGAGCCCCTGCTCCAGGTGCTGGGAGGGGGGCTGGTGTTCCTGGCCCCCCCGCCCAGGTTACCAGCAGCTTCTGCTCGCCATGGCAACCATCTCCATCCCTTTGGTTGCTGTGGCCACCCATCCCTAAAATGTCACACACACAAGGGGGAAAGGGGGCTCCCATGCACATGTGTGACCCCCACCCCCCATGAGGAGTTTCTACCCCACCCCAGTCCCACCTGGGCATCGTGGCTGAGACCTGCCAAACTCATTGCACCTGAGGCTGCCTGGGAAAAGGGGCTGGGGGCTCGGGCTGGGGTGTTGGGGGTCACACAGAGCAACCCCCCCCTCCCGGGCTGGGAGAGGGGCCTCGTGGCTGCAGGATTCCTCCCCGGTCACCGTCTGCCTGTGGGATGACTCAGGGGGGATTAGTGGGATTTGTCTGAGCGGGAACACGGGCCCAGCCTGGGCCATGTAGGGCTGGGGGCACGGAGACGTGGGGGGGGCACAGGGCCAGCTGGAGCCAAAAGGCAAAGAACAAACCATCCCCCCCCCCTCCGCTGCATACAGCCCCCCCAGCAAGGCTGCAGCCCTGAGCTGGATCCTTCCAACCTTCCTGGCCCACCGCAATGGGGGGAAAGGGGGCACACCGGGGGGGGCTACACAGACAGGGATGGGGGTTCCCAGCTCTCAGGCTCCCCTGGTACCTGAGGGATTGGGGGGGGCTTGATTTTCAGGGATGTGAAGACCCAGGGTGGTGACACTGGGGAGTCGAGACCCAAAATGTTCAGATTGGGGATGTGGGGAGGCAGAATTTGGGAGGCTGGGGATGATGAGACCCAGGGTGCTGAGATCTGGGATTTGAGAGACCCGGGATGCAGGAGACCCAGAATTTAGGGGAATGGGCACAGCAGAGAGCCCGGAGGTCAAACACATGGGATGTTGGAGAGCTGGGATGTCGAGACCCAGAGTTTTGGGGACCTGGGGTGTGGAAAACTGGGATGCGGAGCCCAGGATGTTGGAGACCCGAGATTTTGGATACCCAGGATGCTGGGAGGTGGGATATCCAGGATGGGGAAACTCAGGATGCAAAGACCCGGGATGCTGACCCCAGGCTGTTGAGCGTGGCCCCCCTCGTGTCCCCACTGCCCCCAGCCAGCCCCATCCCAACACCCTGGCCCAGCACTGCCAGAGCAGGGAGCCGGTGTCCGCGGTGCCATTCCCACCCCGCACGGCCCCTCCGCGGTGCCCAGTGCCACAGGGGTCCTGGGGGACAGACACAGGGCACGGGGACAAGTTCTTTCACCATTTTTTATTCCGGCTGATTCTATCGGTTCCTTCACATTTATTCAAGGCACTTGGAGACCGGATGAGTACAAAATAAACCATAAAAACGGGGCTGCAAGCGGGGGACAGGCGTGAGGATGAACATCAGGGCGGGGGGGGGGTGGTGGCAGCTTCTCCTCCTCTTCCTCGCTGCTCCCTACTTCTTGGCTGGCTCCTTGGCTTGGCTCTCGACGGTGACGGGGATGGTGATTTCGGCAGACTGGATGGCCGGCTTGGGCAGGGGGGCCTCCACCGTCAGCATGCCGTCAGGGGACAGCGAGGACCGCACGGCCGTGGCTTCCACACCGGGAGGAAGGCTGTGGGGGGAGGCACAGGGGGGGTCAGGGCTGCTGTACCCACCGCCCCCCCTGCACCCGTGATGGATGCTCAGCCCCAAACTGCTGCCTCTCCTCCTTCCAGTTTGGGCAAGTGGCATCCCCAGTTTGCCCAGTGGGGGCTGGAGGGGTGGGCAGAGGTCCCCAAAGATGTTGGGGGGACTGCCAGGATGCCACCTCACCCCCGCCCCAGTACTTACGTGTATTTTCGGGTGAAGCACCTGGAGATGAAGCCGTGTTCGTCCTGCTTCTCCTCATGTTTACCTGGAGAAAAAAAAATAAAAATGGGGTGAAAGGGGCTGTCTGGGTGGGCAACGCGGCCAGGAGGGGTTTCTGTGCCCAGGGTCCCCCCTTCCCTGCCCCGACTCCCCCAGAAAGGGATGATCCTGCTTGTGTTGGGGTTTGTTGCCTGAATATCATCTTGTCTTCCTGACCCCCCTGGGGCTGCACCCCCCGATCCCACCAGCTGGGGAATCACCCCCCCACCCTGTGCGGACCCCCTGGAGGCTCTGCTCATGGCCTGGGGCCAGGCTCCAGCAGGGCATGGGGGGGCCACAAGACTCATGACACCCTGCTGTCCCCTCCATGGGTAGGACGTCCCTCCCCTCAAGGGCACTGTCACCCCCGAGTCCCCTGCGGCCCCGTGGCTGGCAGCCTGGGTGGGGGGGTCCCTGTGTCCCGGCTGGCACAGCAGCGAGGGGTCCATACACGGGGCTGGGGGGGGGGGTCTTTGCACCCTGTGCGACACCTGCACCCCAAAACCCAGCTCGCAGTGCTGGGCCTTCCCGTCTGCCTCCCTTTTCCCCTTCCCTTTGTCCTCCCCCCCCTTTCCACCCTTTCCCCCCAGCACCATCCCCTTCCCACCCCTTTTTTCACTCCATTTCCCCTACTTTTGGTCCTCCCTCCCC
>VZTO01026620.1:46910-57746 GCA_013400615.1 Syrrhaptes paradoxus
AAGAGAGAGAGAAAAAGAGAGAGAGAAAGTTGTTGGAGAAAAGTCCCGCTGGTGCCGGGGAGCCGAGGGAGCTCGGCAGCCTGGGCGATGCTGGGTGCTGGGGGGTGGGCAGGGGGAGAGCGGGGCGAGCCGGGCGCCGGGGTGGGAGGCAGGTGGCTCCTCGGCACCCGAATTTCCCCCCCCCCAACACTCCCCAGCCGAAAATAGAGGAAAGAAGAAAGCAGAGAGGTGCCCCAAGAGGTGGGCAGGGTGCTGGGTGCTGCTGGGGGGGGTGCTGGGCTGGGGAGGGTGAAGGGGGTGTGAGTATGGGGTGGGGGGGCTCCTGGCACCATTTTCTGGGGTGTCCCCGGCCCCACAGGTGGTGGGGTGGCAGAGTTGGGTGCTGCCAGCCCGGGAGCATCCCTGCAGCAACATTCCCCCCCCAGGAATAAAGTCCCCTTGGGAGAGCGGGGACCTGTGTGCCCCCCAGCAGTGGGGGGGGGCTCCCCCTTTCCTCACCCCTTCCTCCAGCCCCCCGCTAGCTCCAGTGGGCTCCTCGCCACCCCAGCACTGGTTAAACTGGGGCTGGCCCCTGGTCCTGCTGGGTTAGGGGGAGCAGCCCCCCCCAGGTTTCACCGGAACCCCTGGGGTGCCAAGGCAGAGCCGGGGACACCCAGCCCCCATGTCACCCACCATGGGGACCCCAATTCCTAAAATCTGAGCACCCAGCACCAAACCCCCTCCGAACCCCACTCTGGTGTAGTACCAGTCCCCAGACTGGGTGCTGGGGTCCTGAGCACTGGTGCTGGCACCTTGGTGCTGGGAAGGGTTTGGGCTGGTGGGGAAATGAGAATTTTCCAGCTTTACCCATTTCTTGCCTTTCTGGGTCAATCCACTCCCGGGGAGGTGCTGAGCCTGGCAGTGACCCTGGCAGGTGACACTGGCCTTGCTGAGCCATCGTCCCCGGGAGGTGACATCCGCAGAGTGATGTGTGGCTTTGCAGAGGGCGGGGGGGAATGACCTGTTGGCTGCCCTGCCACCTGCCCCGAGGTGATGGGCGAGCCCCCCCAGGGACACCGAGCACCCAGCAGAAGGTCGATGGGTGCTGGGGGGGTGCAGCCTGCACCCCGCATCCCCCCAGAGTGCCCCAGGAGGGCGAGTGGGGGGGTTGAGAGTGGGGAAAAAAGGGAGAGGAGAGCCAGGGTGGGGGGGTCCTGTGGAGGGGAGGAGGGGTAGGGGAAGCGAAGGGTGATCCAAGAAAATCCTACGTACATCCGTGGGCTCCGGGAGCAGGGCGCCGTGGCTGTGGCGGCCGTTCTGGGCGCTGCCCTTGTGCCCGTTCTGGTGCGGCGATGCCGAGCGGCGGGGCGAGGGCGAGGACGGGCTGCGGCTGGAGCGGGCGCTGCTGCCCTTGGGGCCGTCCTGCCGGCGCTTGGGGCTTAGCCTGGGGGGTACCGCACCGTCAGCTGCTGCGTCGCCCCAACCCCGAGCCCAGTGTGGCTTCCCCAAAGCCCCGAGCCCAGCATGAGATCCCCAAAGCCCCGAGCCCAGCACGGGATCCCCAAAGCCCTGAGCCCAGTGTGGGATCCCCAAAGCCCCGAGCCCGGCGTGGGATCCCCAAAGCCCCCAGCCCACCATGTGATCCCCAAAGCCCCAAGCCCGCCACGGGATCCCCAAAACCCCGAGCCTGGCGTGGCATCACCCTTCACCTGGCCCCAGCAGAGCTGCCAGCCCGGGCTGAGGTGGTGGCACAGGTTTTGCCGATGCAAGAAACGGGGTGAAAATTGCTGGTTTGGGCTTTCTCTAATTAAAAATCGAAACCGTGGCTGGGTACTGCATTTCCAACCCCCCCACAGATACTACAGCACCATCCTGTTCTCCTTCACTCCCCTGAGGGTCCCCATCCCAGGGACATTTCTGCCACCCACCTCCCTGCCCTCCATCCCCAAGTGTCCCCATCCTGGGGACATTTCTGCCACCCACCTCCCTGCCCTCCATCCCATAAGGGTCCCCATCCCAGGGACTGGGGGGACACTGGCAGTGGGAACGGGGGTCCCGGGCTGTCCCTACCTGCCGGGGGATTTGGAGCCGCTGTCGTCGGAGGAGAGCGAGGCGCTGTGGGAGCTGCAGGAGCTGCGCCGGTGCGAGCGCCAGGCTGGGGACTCGCTGCGGGACCTGCGGAGAGGGAGGCCGGGGGGGCCGAGGGGCAGGCTGAGCCGCTGCGGGGGGGCACACAGGGGGGCAGACCTCCCCGCTCCCCTCGCCATCCCGGCCCCTTACCTCTTGCGCTCTTTGTTTTTCTCTTTCCGTTTGTTCTTGGGGCTTCTGGACCTGCGGGAAGAGCCGAAAGCTGCAGAGACAGGAGCGGGGGTGGCATCCAGGGGGGCTTCCCTGGCCCCCCCCAGGGCCACCAAGGCTGCCCAGTGTCACCCCATCTCCCCTGGGGACATTCGGGGCCATGTGGGACCGTGCAGTCACCCATAGTGGCCCCATGGCACCTCCACAGGTGGGGGATGCCCAGCAGTGTCTGGCCATGGGGAGGGGGACACCAGCCAGGCGAGGGACAGACAGACAGACAGGGGGTGATGGCAGCCCACAGTCATGCCCACCACACCCAATGGGTCTGTCCCCATGGGCCGAGGGGATGGGGACAGCGGGAGGGCAGGGGACAGGGGGTCCCTGATGGGGGAAGCTGGCAGCCGGCGCTGGTGGCAGTGAGGTGGCTCCCAGCAGCTGTCCCTCTCACCTGTGTCTTCTCTTCTTCCGTGACCCTGACTCAGACCTGAGGGATGAAGAGGAGGCAGAGATGAAGGAGACACACGGAGCAAGGCAGCCCCAGGGGACGGGGACAAGGGCAGGGGGGTGGCCCAGAGATGGGCTGCTGGATGGGGCGGGTGACAGCTGCTGTGAGGAGGTGGTGGCCCCATGAAGAGCCATCAGCATCCATCCCTCCATCCCAGCCCAGCCTAAGACCCTGGGCAGTCCCCAACCAGCCCCGGTGTCCCCAGCCAGCCCTGGTGTCCCCAAGTCAACATGGTGTCCATCCTACCTGTCGCGTCTGTGTTTCTTTCCAGTCTTCTTTTTCTTCTCCTTGCGGATGGGTGAAGAGCTGTCACAGCTTGGGGGGAGGAAGCAAGTGCCCTTGAGGGGGGAGTGAGGGACTCTCCATCCTCATCCCCACCCCCATCCCCATGGCCCAGGGAAACCCCATCCTGCCACCCCCCAGCACCCCGCTTCCCCTGGACCACCCACGGGCTGCACGAGCATCACATGGAATTTATTTCCTGGGGGGATTTGGGGTGGGGGATAGAAAGGGGCTTCTGGCAGCAGGGTTCCAGCTGCCCTCAGTGCTGGAGCACCCCAATCCCACTGTGTCCCATTGCCACCTCGTGGGCTCTGCAGCCTCCAGCAGCTGTTGGGGTGGCCAATTCCCACTGGGATTTTGGAGGGGGACAGCAAGGGGCAGAGGTCACCCATGCCCGGTGAACTTGCAAGCCCGACGGGGACTCCGCAGCCCACCCAGCCCAGCCGGGACCCCACAGCCCACCCAGCCTGGCAGGCACTCACCTGCGCTCCGAGCCAGGTTTCCTCTTTTTGCTGCCGTGGGGAAGGCAGAGAAGAAAGGGACATTAGGGACAGCATCCTGCCCAGGCAGCCAGTGCTATCAGGGGATGGGACCAGTGGCTGGACGGAGCCAGACCCTTCAGGGAGCCAAATCCTGCCCGGTGCTGTGCCCTGCAGCAGCCAGCTCCTTCCCAGCACGGGCTGAGCAAGGTCCCACCAGTGGGTACAGGCGGGTGGGCTGGGTGTGTCCCGCGGTGTCACACGTGTGGCACCATGGGCACACGGAGATGTGTTGCACGTCCTGAGGGTGCACATCTGGGGACACACTGTCCCCCAAAGTGGGGGGTTTGCCCCACCCCTAGAGCCTGGAGAAGGAGTGAGCCTCCCGGGAGAGGGGACAGCTCAGGGACAGCCAGGGACTCACCGGCTGCGGCGGTGACCCGATTTCTTTTTCTTTTTCTTCTTGGGTGGAGGAGAGGTGGAGCTGCTCGAGCGCCTTTTCAGCCTGCGGGAGAAAGCAGCAGGTCAGGGGGACAAGGGACAGCCGCTTGAGTCTCTCCTGGCCTCTGTGTCCCTCAGTGGGGACCTGGCAGGCAGGGAGACATCCCCACCTGTGCGCACCCCCTCCCCAAAATCCCCAGTGTGGTTCTGGCCGGACCTGTACTCGCGGTGGCTGCTGTCCTCGCGGTAGCACTCGGCCGAGCAGTCGCACTGCAGCAGGCAGCCCTCGCCATACTCGGGGTACTCCGCCGCATACTCCTCCCCATCCGCCTCGTAGTGGTTTTCTATCACGCTGCCAAAGGGGGAAGCGCAGGATTAATTCGGGATTCCCCATTCCCCACTGGAGCAGCTGGGGGGGCAACTCTGGGGCAGCCACGGTGTAGTGACAGGAGCTGGGGGATGTCCCCTCCGCCACAGCATCCCCAGGGGACCTTGGTCACATCACTTGAGGGCCACATGCAGCAGAGCCCTGTTGTGGGGGTCTTCTTGGGGTCTTCCTGGAGCTCCTGTCATCCCTGCCAAGCTGGCACAGGGACACCGTGGGACTCAGGCCACCATGTCCTGTGGGGTCCAGCCTTGGCATCATTTGGAGCCCCTCTGGGGGGGCTGCATGGGGGCTGGGGTCAGCCCAGGTAGGTGGCGGGGCTGGATTAGGGCGAAAGGAGCCAGCAGGAGGCTGGGGGGATCCAGGGGATTGTTTGCCTGCTGGCGGGAGGTGCCTGGGATGATCCAGGCTTTGAGGTCGACATCCAAGCATGCCACCGGCTTGGCACCGGAGCTTCAGGAGGTGACGGGTGATGTCCACCCTGGGCCAGGTGAGATGGGGTGGGGGGACACCAGGCATGGAGCCATCAGGGCCTCCTCTCCCTCCTGAGCCACTTAGTCAGCATTAATTTTTTTCCCATTGCCATGGAAACCTGCAGGAGGTTGCTATTGACTACGGGGGCTGCGGGCAGGGCTGGGCAGATGCCTGGCAGCTGGACTGGGCAGGCAGGAGGGACCCAGGAGTCCCTGAGCAGCCTCTTCCTGTCACCACCCCCCTCCCTGGTCCCTTCTCTGCCATCAGCCCCAGGAGCAGCCTCCAAATTCCCTGGGGGCCTCCTGGTTGCTCTTGGGTGATGCAGGACATCTCATAGGACATGTCACCCCTGGGGGACGCGGCCATCCAGGTGCTCTGGAGGGAACTGGAGTGGATGGGGACATGGCTGGACAGTGCCCAGCATCACACCAGCCCAGGCGCTTGCTTCCCAAGGGAGATTTGCCCTCAGAAAACTGTCGTGGGCTCCTCCACCCTTCCCAGCCCAGAGGCATGCACCCGGGGATGCCGGTGGGGAAGCGCAGCCCCCACAGCCCCAGTTCCTTGGTATCCCAGACAGTGGCTCCGGCCGAGCGAAGGGATGCTCCCAGCCCCGGATGGCAGATCCAAGAGCAGCACGTGTTGCCATCCCTGGCCACAGGCAGGCGCTGGGTTGTTAAACCCAATTAAATCTGTTTGGACCCAAAGGAGAAGCGAGGAGGCATCCTCCTCCTGACAGCGGGTGATCACTCAAGCGGGTCTCAGGCTCCCTCCTGCGCCCCAGCCTTGGTGTTCTGGGTCCTCTCCAAGTGACTCTGGCTTTGGCCGTGCCCCAAGGGCAGGAACAGCCCAACCGTGGGAAGGGGCAGAAAGGAGAAAAAGCAAGGAGTGAGCAGGGATAATTCCCTGTTGGGCTCTCTGCTCCGTGAGCGGGCAGCACTCCACGCCAGAGCCTGCTGCCAGCATCTCACCCACTAGCTGTGCTCAGCGGCTCGAGACGGGCTCATGCTGCCCCAATTATCCCTCCCCGCCCGGCACACGCTCTCGTTTGTTTTCCATCCCACCAGCCTGTCCATCAAGCAGTCGCTCCTTGGGGACCCAACTGTGTCACCAGGCTGTGCACACAGAGGGCTGGGAGCTGGGAGAGCGCAGAGAGCAAGCCAGGGACTCAGGTGGTCACAGCTCTGCTCGGTGCCTCAGTTTCCCCAGGGGAGCTTTGCAGATGATGCTGAGCTTTCGCATCTGCTTTGAAACAAGAGCAGCTGGTTTGGATTCATCGTCCTGGCAGCCACAGACGGAGCTGTAAAAGTCCAGAGAGGTGCTGGAGCAGGACCAAGCCCATGAGGTGTTTTGCTGAGTGCTCTCCCAGCCACCGCAAGGGCTGCGGCTCTTTAAATAAAGTTGATTTAACTCCCTTGTCCAGCCTCTTCAACCAGCACAGACCTTTTGCTCTCACAGCATCCTCTGGCAGGGACTTGGCAGCTCAGGTCCCTGCTGCATGAGGAACCACATCCTTCGGACCTGGCTCCTACCAGCCTCCTCTGAGCGCCTCCGGCTTTGCTCTCCTCCGAGCAATCCCCTACTTTGACACTGCTCCTTCCAGCTCAGCACTATTATTTATAGCCCCTGGGCTAATCTTTAACGATTACCCTTCGTATTGCAAAAACAAGCTGGCAAAGGTGACAGCTAAGGCTGCTTGGGTCACTTTAACACACCTTCCCCATGTGCTCATTACAGCGCGAGACCTAACGAGCCTGCCTGCGAAGATGCCCTGCAGATGACTGATGCCCCCATGGGCAAAGGCCACTTGTTAACCATCACCTCGATGCTCCAAGACATGAGCAGCTTGGGGATTTTTTTCCCCATTCATTGGTTTTTCCTGCCTGGAGAAGACCCTGGATGCTTCGGGCTGCCCCGGGGCCATGTACCCCGCCCCAGGCACCACCGAGCCGTGTCCCTCCCTGCCCGCTGTGTGCGTGGAGCAGTGGGAGGAAGGCTGTCCCTGACGCCACGGCTTCCCTGCCTCCCCCTCGCCCTGATTTCCTGACCCTAATGAAGCATTAATATTCAGTGAACCTGCAGCAGCTATTCCTGTCCCAAGTGACCTGGTTTCCAGGCTGATGGATGGTGCGTGCCGGGCCAGCCACGCTGCCTGGGCCATTAAGCATCGTGCAGATAAATCATCATCGAGCCAGGGCGACCCTTGTGAAGCTGGGGACAATCCTGGGTGGGGCAGGAGAAGGGAGTGACACATCCCCAGCAAGATCTTGGCTGTTTTGGACACCTCTACCTGAGCCCCAAGCTGCCCCGGGGGCAGGAGCAGCCCCCAGGGACCGGGCAGCATGAGGAGCGATTCAGAGGCAGATGCAGGGGGCAGGAGCTCCTTGGAGAAGCTTCTTCAGTGGAGCTCCTCGGGGTTGCAGCAGCCTGACGGAGATGCAGGCTCTGGTTCTACCCAGGGGAAGAGCAAGCTCAAGCTCTGCCTATCCAGTCTGGGTCCCTTGCATTATTGTTACAATTATTAATTGCTTCTAACACGAATATTGCTGGGTTACAGAACAGCAGCCAGCCTGCCGGACCGTCGCCAGCCAAGCTGAGTTACCCCAGTTTCACATCAGGAGACCAGAGGACTATTTGGCAATCCGGAGTGGAGAGCAAGGAATGGGAATCGGTGCCCTCGCCTGGATGGAGGTAGAAGCTGTGATTTCAGCCACGGGGAGAGCAGGAGGTGGCCCAAAGCAGCAGGAGCGGGCAGAGGTAAGGCACAGCAAATCTGCAGCTTGGTCTGTGCCACGGGCTGTGGGGTGAGCCAAGCATCGAGACCTTCTGTGCTTTGGTTCCATTGTCTGTGACAGCAGCACTGCTATGCTGGCCTCTATATAGCACTCTAAGGTCTCCAAAAGACCAGCACAGGATAACCCCTGACCTCTCCAGAGGTAGGATCCTGCCTCAGTGGGGCAAACCCTGCCTCCAACCAACCAACCAACCAATCAACCAACCCATCATCCAACCAACCAGCTAATCAACCAAGCAACCAACCAACCAGCCAATCAACCAACCTGTCACCCAACCAATCAACCAACCATCCAACTGAGCACCCATCCATCCATCCATCCATCTATCCATCCATCCCTACACATCCTCTCCACATCAATCCATCCACCCACCCACCCACCAGTCTGGGCTGTGCCTCTCTGGGATGAGGGACAGACAGGACACGCAGATGGGCCAACTCAGAGCCGCCTCACTCACATTTGGCGCCCGTGCTGGTCCTCCCTGGTGAGCACGCCCTCCTTCTCCATCAGCATTTGCCGAAAGGTCCCCACTTTCTGCCGGATCTCCTCTTCAGAATACCTGGATGGACAAAGACGTGGTCAGAGCTGCTGTGGCCAGAGTGTGGGCTCCCAGGGACCTGCTGAGGACCTCCATACCTTCGGGAGTGACATGTGGCCCAAGGGGCCAGGCAGAAGGAGAGGTGGCATGGTGACGGTCATCAGGGCCTGGAGGAGAGCAGGTCCCTCTGCTTGGTCCCTTGCCACCACCCTCCATGCCCTCCTCTCTCCTGCCTGCCCCAGCGGAACAGACATCAGGAAGGGGGAAAAGAAGAGGATGACCATGAGGTTGCTGTTTCCCTCCACCACTCCAGGTCTTGGGGTACATCTCTGCCGAACCCCCTCGGCAGCACCAGCACTGCAGCTGGAAATGCTGGGTTGCGAGCCGGGCACCTCTGTCCCATCCCAAGCATCCCTCGCTCGTCCCCACGCTGCGCCGGTGCCCCAGCAGCCACGCCAGCTCTGCGCTACCAACAAATGCTGACGCAGGCTGCTGCAGGGTTATTAACGAGAGACACTAATCACTCTGTCCCTGGCATCTGAGAACAGCCGCAGCAAACCACGGCACTCCAACCGTCCCCAGGGCGTCCCCAGGGAAGGACGGGTGACAGCCCTGGGCGGGGGGGGGGGTCCTGTGCTGCATCCCACAGCAGCACACCCCCGAGCATCCCCCTCAACTGAAAATATCCGAATGGAGGGATGCAGTGGAGGGACTCGCGGTGCTCTCGGCACGGTCCCTGGGGACAGGGCAAAGGGAGAGGGACCCTTGTCATCACCAACCTGCCACCCTGGGAGGGAAGGGGTTGGGCTCTGTGTGTGACCCAGTCCTCACCCACACTATCTTCTGGGGCTGCTTGCACCCTGTCCTCACAGTCACATCCCATCAACATCGCTGCCACCGAGCCCAGAAATCTGGATGTCACAGCCTGGCTGAGCCCTGAGGTCCCCGAGGCTGGCACCTGACAGAGCCCATGCTGCGGACAGTGATGTCCCATGCAGCACCGTGGGTGCCCCTGGGGTGCCCCGGATGCAGAGGGGCACGTGGCAGCGCCCACCCCCACCCTGCAGTGCCCATGAAGGGGAACAGGAGGAGAGGGGAATTAATATTAACGAGCTCATTAGCACAGGAAGGCTCACTCTCATTAATTCCCCAGCGGCTGGGACTCCCACGCAGGAGGACGGTGGCTAACTGGGCACAGAGGCAGCCCCATCCGCGTCCCCTTGGGACCCCAAAACCAGGGCAGCACCCCCAAATGCCGCTCTGCACCGGCCCCTTGCCATTCTGCGGGGACAGAGCCACGGTCCCCGGCCACCCCGCGGGCAGCAGCAGGAAGATGTCTGCCTGAGAACAAAAGCATTTGCTGCAGCGTACTACGGATGCAGACGATGGTTTCAGAGAGGGGACATGAGGCCAAGCAGGAGGTGACAGATGGGCCACCGTGGCTGGGCCGTTAGCAAATCTGCAGGGGGCAAGGCCAAGGCCAGGACCCCCCCCTGCACCCCAGGATGCTGTGATGGAGGCGGGAGCACCCCAACAGCCCCTTCCCTCCTGCATGCCCCGGCACTGCTGATAACCCCAGCTGCAGGGATTTCGGTTTTGCATTGAACACATCGAATGGGTTTGGGAAAGAAAAAATAAAACGCTGACGCTTCTTTTCTGGAGCAGAAAGCCAGCCTGCAGGCAGGGAAGGACAGTGCAGGTTGCCTGGAGCCAGCAGCAGCCGGGTGCAGCACAGGCAGGAGGAGCCGGCTGCATTTACAGAACCAAGGGAGGGTTTAAATCCCTGCAAAACCTCCTCTGCTGGCATCTGTGCATCCCGGGGCCCTGCCCTCGCCCATCACTCCCCTGAAGCCGTGGCCAGGATGCAGCTCTTGACCCAGGCAGAAAGCTCAGGGGTGCAAAGCGCTCCCTGTTGTAACCCCCCTGGAGACCCCCTGCACGGAGGGGAAGAGCAGGCAGAGGATTAACCAGGTTGACCAAGATTACGGCTGTAATTACATTATCATTTTGGTGTATCCTCGTCATCGTTGTTATTAATAGCCTTCATAATAGCAAAGGCAATTAGAGTACTAACAACAGTACCAGTTGCAATGTCACTTTTACCCATCGCAGGGATGATACTACTAGTAGTAAGATCCCTAGTAAGGTGCAGGAAGCCAACAGGAGGTTCTGGGCTCCCCAAGGCGCCAGGTCAACCTTATTTATTTCCATAACGACAAATTAGGCACAATCATTATTCCAGTCTGTGTGAGACAATTTAATTCTAGGTCACGCTCGCGCTCTTAATGAAAGCCTTGGCGAAGCCTTCCCTCAATCCATTTTCCTTCTCCCCAGCTGATACCAGTCCCCGTCTACCCATGTGTGCAGAAGAATTCACTCCATCCATCAGCTTTTCACGAGCTGTCAGGGGATCTGGCTGTTCGGCTGGTGCCAGGGCTATGGGGCAGCCAGCAGCATGGCCATGGGTCTGGTGGGGTGGAGGGTCTCCTTGCTGACCCCCCAGTCCCTCCTGCCCCCCAGGCAGAGGTGCTCTCCAGCTCCTCGGGTTTTCCCCTGGCACTTTGCTTCCCCAGGGCAGAGCAAAGGCTGGGGAGCAGCTCGTGGTGCCCAGCCAGGGACNCAAAAGGGAAGGGAACAAGGTGCAAGTGGGTCAAAAGGATCCC
>VZTO01026621.1:0-15795 GCA_013400615.1 Syrrhaptes paradoxus
CAGCCCTGGTGGGGGCTCAGCCCGGCCGTCCTGTCCCGCCGGCTCCCAGCCCACCGAGGAGAGGAACGCTGCGCGAGCCGCGGGAAACGGCTTCAGCCCTATAAACTGACATGGTTGTTTATAATATTCCTAAGTGCCATTGCGTGATGATAGCGATTCTCTGACAGGGGAAATTTACTTTTTTCCTTCTTTTTTTTAAATAAAGTTAGAAAGCTGCGAGTCGCACGAAAGCTGTTTTGGTTATTTTTCAGGGTTTGTTTGTTTTTCTGCTTCCTATAAGTGACACGCTGAGGGCCATTTGCTGCCGATAATGTTTCAGCGTTATCCCAGCGCCGTTTGCTCTGCAGTGGGCTCCCCGCCTGCACCCAGCGCCGAGGCTTTCGCTGCCCTCCCTGCGGCCCCCATGGACCCACCTCGCTGCCCTGAGCCGGGGCTGCTGCAGGAAGGGGAGCAGCGTGGGGGTGTTTGCTGAGCAGAGAGCAAGAGCAGCACCAGCTGCAGCACCCCGGGGCAGGGAACAATGGAGCAGAGCACAGTGCATGGGGCATGGTGCATGGGGCATGGGGCACGGTGCATGGTGCATGGTGCATGCAGCATGGAGCACGGAGCAGTGGAGCATGGATCATGCTGCACGGAGCATCCTCTCGCTGCTCCTTGGCCTGCAGCCTCCTGAGCTGCCCGCAGCTGAACTTCCTGGGAAAAGGGACTTGGATTTGGACAGCTGTAAGTTAAAAGTTGTTGACCTTCTGGATAAAAGTTGTCTGTGCACATTTCACATCCCCGGGGATGAAGCCATTACTTTGTCATTACTTTTCGTGTGGAAAAACTCCTCTGTAGGAGTCAGGCTCCTTGCTCAGGATGCTGCAACCNGCAATGGAGCAGAGCACGGTGCATGGTGCATGGGGCACGGTGCATGGTGCATGGTGCAAGGTGCACGGTGGATGGGGCATGGTGCATGGGGCACGGTGCATGGGGCACGGTGCATGGGGCATGGTGCATGGTGCATGCAGCATGGAGCACGGAGCAGTGGAGCATGGATCATGCTGCACGGAGCATCCTCTCGCTGCTCCTTGGCCTGCAGCCTCCTGAGCTGCCCGCAGCTGAACTTCCTGGGAAAAGGGACTTGGATTTGGACAGCTGTAAGTTAAAAGTTGTTGACCTTCTGGATAAAAGTTGTCTGTGCACATTTCACATCCCCGGGGATGAAGCCATTACTTTGTCATTACTTTTCGTGTGGAAAAACTCCTCTGTAGGAGTCAGGCTCCTTGCTCAGGATGCTGCAACCTGCAGTTTGCTGATATTGCGCTGAAAACAAACCAACGCTGAAGGGCAGAGGAGAGCTGCAGCAATCCTCCAAGCTAAAAAGGGAGCAGAGATTCACCAGGGCCTCGGCACAGGTCACAGCAGAGCTTCCCAAGGCCACCGAGCTGGCTGGGAGCAAGATGCTGATGGCCCTGCAGCTCACGGGGGTTATTTCATCTCCCTCCATATCTTTGGAAACCAGGAATTTAGACTTAGAGGACCTTGTTACTTTTCCATCCGAGTTCCCGAATCCCCTCCTGCCCCAGGAAAGCCCGGCACAGCGCCGAGTGTGGCCGAGCCACCCAGACCTGCCATGGCCACGGCTCCGGCCGGCGCTGCCCCAGGTACGGCCATCGTGGCCCCGCGGCCGCAGCTCTGCCAGCGTCCGCTGAGAGCCAGGAAACACGAGATGGGAAGTTTATAAACATGCCGCAGATGGTTTATGGAAAGAGGTTATGAAATGCAATTAAATGTTTTATAAAGTGTCCTGATTGCACGCCTCGGTCACTGTATGATTTTGAGCATAAATCAGAGAGCGAGCTGGGGCAGGAGAACGGCAGGGAAGGGGACGGCCAGGAGGGCTACGGCAGCTCAGAAACAGGCTGGAGGGGCAGCAGCATGGCTGGCACCTGGCCACTGCCTCTGGTGTTTCCCTGGAAGTCAAACTGAGCCCCTGCTCTGCTGGAGGGGACCTGCAGCGGGGCACGGGGGCAGGGACAGTCTGTGCTCTGTCCTGGGACCACGAACAAGAGGGAAGCCTGTGACAGTGACCCGGCCATGACTGACGCACAGTTGAACACCTCAAACCTTGGGAAAACTAATTAACAAACCCCTAAACCCACAGTGCAGGGCGGGCATCACGTGTCTGACATTTGGCTCCTCATCCCTGAGCTGCTGCTCCAACAGCTCGCGAGCCAGAGGTTAAGCTTCCCGGTTCCTCTTTTTGATCTGCATCATTCACATTTTTCCATGTTGTTGGACACAATCAAAAAAAAAAAAATCCCTTTGAATTAGCAGGCAGGGCGAGACTCTAATCACTTTCCCCGCTCCTCCCCACACCAGGTCTGGACGGCTGCCCGGGGACCTCACCCACACACCCAGCCCCAGCATTGGGCAGGTGAGACAAGAACGAGCGCTGCGGCTTGGGGTGGAGGAACTGGCTGCGAAACCCAGCTGAAAATCCTTTACCCAGCTGAAAAACCTTTACCCATCTGAAAAACCTTTACCCAGCTGGAAAACCTGTATGCAAGCACACCTCGCACTGCGGGGGATGCTGCCTGAGCAACGTCCCTGCGCCCCGCTGCCGAGAGCCATGGGCAGGGGGGATGCTCCAGCCTCGCGTGGCTCCACGTGCTGCTTGGCAGCCGTCTGTCTGTGCATTACCCGCTAATGCAGTGGAACTGGCTGACAATGGGCTCGGCGGCTGCCAAAATCCAACATGCGGCATGCAGATGTCCCTGGGACCGGCAAGCCCTGCTGGAAGAGCCGTGCGGTACGAAAGGTTACCCTCAATTTGCTTCAGATGCTGCTCTGACCATCATTGGAGGAGGGGGCTCCTTCGGAGAGAAAAGCATAAATCCAGCTCCCCATCCAGACCGTTATTATCTTCTCTGGTTCAAATTAAGCGACTGGGGTCATTTTTTATATGTTGCAATTTGTCTTTTACCTGAGGGCATTGTGGAAAGGAAAGAAAAAAAGGTGAATGGAGCACGAAAGCAGGGAAGGAGCAGAGCCTTTAGCAGACAATTAGCTGAGCTAACATCAGGTTCTCCCTAAAACATCAAAATGGGGATTAAAAGTGGGCAGACACAGCTAATGCCTTGCCAGTGGGTCTGGTGATAGATCAGTGGCCGTGGCAGAGGACAGCAGGGAGGAGTGTCCAGCCCTGGGCCCCAGTGGGGGGACAGGAGTGGGACGGGAGAGACCTTGAGGCTGGCCAAGAGCCAGCATTGGGGGGGTTAGGATGTGAGCTGTTTTCGGATGGTTTATAAAATTAACATCCTCAAAGGGTCCCACCGTTCACAGAGGTGGGATCAGTGACTGCGCTGTGTCCCTTCTGGATGATTCCATCACCAAGTGACTCTTATGTTGCTTTTCCTGGTCTAACAGTGGTGTAGCCCAGGGGTACCCTGCCGTGGGGAGAAAAAGGGTACTTTTCCTGAATTTTCCATATTAAAAAAAAAAAACAAAACAACAACTTCTTTGGTAGAAATTTACCGAAATTTACCTAGCACCTGTGATCTGTTGTATTTTAGTCAGAACACGAGCAGCTCTGTCCCGAAGCCGTCCCTTTTCAATACATTTGGTGATTTAATGAAAAATATGATTTCCTCTTTGTTGAAAGCAGATATATTTTGTGTTTCCACTGAGTGAAAATAAAGCTTTTAGGAAAAAACAATTTGATGAAAACCTGTTAAACCCACCCTGTTTGCAGCACCCACGGAGACTCCATCTCAACACCCAGCGTTAGACATGGGCAACCACAAACCACACGCCTGCTTCAGGTCAGCCTCTTTTTTTCCAGCACTCCGATTATTTTTTCTCCTGAGGATGGGGCTGGGAAGGACTCAGCCTTCAGCGCAACACAAATCCTGCCCTTTCAGTAAAGTGTAATAAACTTCTTCCCCTGACACATTGGAAAATGTTTTAAGGCAAGACTTTATAGAGAGCATCAATCATGCTGGAGGTGATGGAATTGCTGCAGAATTATAAGCAAGTCTGAAGTGTCTACAGAGGACTCTAAACACTGTCTTCTATTTATTCTCTGTGTCCTTTGTGAATGTAAACTTCAGTGGAGTCCAGAGGCCCTTCCGTCTCCACGGCTTGTCAATCCAGCACCTTTCACCACCGCTAAAATCACAATTAAAAAAAAAAAGGGATTACAAAAACAAACACAGAGCTCGCGCTGGCGAATGATGGCTGCGGACTGTTGTGCCGCTGCCGCCGTCTCCCGCGGGGAGCGATGGTGGGATCCTGCCCCGTGCCTGCATCTTCCCACCCTTGGTGAGCCATGGCAGGACCCCCGGACTCCCTCCTCCCGACCCTCCTCACCTGTGAGCCTGTCCCCTCGGACGGGCAGGAGCAAGGAGAGGAAGACCCAAATTAAATCCCGGAGAGGGCAGGGATGGAGACCTGGCCAGACACTTGCACCCACCCGGCCCTGGCTGTGCATGGGCAGGTTTTATCTCCTACAGACGTTAGACTACCAGTGAGGAACCGTTAACAGTGCACCGCTGAATAAACACAGATTATGGCTCTGAAAGGCTCCGAGAAGATCAAGCAGAGGACAGTGCACTGACAGCGGGATGGAGCTGGTGTGGGAGAGCCATCCCAGCTGGAACACCGTGCAGAGGACCCAGCATGGGAGTGGGAAGTGACCTGTGCTTCCACGGGAAAAAAAAAAAAAAAAAGATAAAGCTCTTTAAGGTTTTGAAAGGAATCTATATTAAAAACTTCTCTTTGCCAAAATAGCTGGGAAAAAATATTTTATACATTGAAATGTCCCACAGATGCTCTACAAAAATACAAACAACAAACAAGGCCTGTTTTGAAGTACCTTGCACAAGAGACTTGATCCATCCCTGGAGCATCCTCATCCCAGCCAGGGGACAAAGCCAGCACACTCAGCACAGGCTGTGTGCTCCCAGGGCTGTGTCCCCCCCGCAGGGCTGTGTCCCCCGCAGGGCTGTGTCCCCCCCGCAGGGCTGTGTCCCCCCTCGGGGCTGTGTCCCCCCCGCAGGGCTGTGTCCCCCCCTCAGGGCTGTGTCCCCGCAGCTCCCGCAGCCAGCAGGTAGCGCTGCGGGTCCGTCCCTGCGCCCCGACGTGTCCCCTCGGGTCCCGCCGTGTCCCCGCGCCTCCCGGACCCCGCCGGGGGTTCCTCTGCCATCCCCCCCGGGCACCCTGCGGGTCCCACCCCCCGGGAGCGTTACCCAGCCCTTTCTCCATGTAATTTCTGCCGTGTAATTAATAACAGCCTTATCAGGGGCCCGAGGCAAGCCCTTCCCCTCGGCACCGCTCCGTGCTTCCCCTCCGATAACAGAACGATTCCGGGGATGCCCGGAGACGGCTCCCCGCACGCTCCCCGCTGCACAGGGCAGGAGCAGAGCCTCTGCCGACAGCGCTCCCGGCTGCCAGGGGGTTGTGAAAACGAAATCTGCCTCGTACTCAGCTCCTCAGTGAGCTAAGAATAGCTCAGCGGCTATTCCTCAATCGCAGGATCAGATTCCTCCTCTTAATGAATGGACTCGATCTGTCATTAGTTACCAAGGAAGGAGCAGGGGTGGGGGAAAATCCAGCCCCAGATTCGGACAGGCTCTGGTGTGGCACACACACAGCTCATCCTCACACCGAGCTGCAGCCCAGCTCCGGCTCCTGCGTGTGTATTAGAGACCCTGGTGCTGGGCAGCACCATCCCACCGCTGCGGACACGGCTGCCACAGCATCCCAGTGCCTGGCTCAGGAAGATGTGGCGAGGGAAAGGACAAGGGCTGCAGNCGGCTCAGGAAGGGCTCACAGCCCTCAGAGATGTGACGAGGGAAAGGACAAGGGCTGCAGAAGGGCTGCAGGGGGAAAAGGGGGCCTGGGGCCTTCCAGCCTCTTGTTTCATCCTGCTAAGGAAAAGCGTTAAGGCTAAATTTACCTACACAGCTGCCCTGGGAGAAGAGGTATCACCTCCCAGTGCTGAAGTGGGAACTGGGCATTTCAGTCCCATTTGTGACGCCAGCATGGCCTGGGCTGTCCTACAGCTATCGAGACCAAGACCAGCCCACTGACCTTCAGCCTTAGAAGGATGAGCCTCTGCCCTCACGCTAACCAGGAGCGTGATTTAATGCGGCTCCTGGCTGGTGAGTGTCTCCTGGACCAGCTGTTAACGGGAACGTGATCCTGAGCCACCGGCCTTTCAGATCTGCCCGCTAACCTGCGCGGGGTCCTGCCTGGACACATGGAAATCTCTGGCCGTGGCAGGGACGTGTGTCCGGGGCAGTGAGATGGGCTGGCAGCACCTCCCTGGCACAGCAGAGACCAGCACAGCCTCCGTAACTTCCTGCAGGCAGTGTGCTTTCACCGCAGAGGTGCAGCAGCAAAAGTGCAATACCAGCAAAAGCTGGCAGGGAATCCAGGGGCCAAGTCTGGAGTAAAATTCTGATAATGTTGTGTTTATACCAGGAATTTCTTTGGCAGATAAATCAAGTGAGTGAAATAACAGATGGGAACTAGCTGGACACCCCGTAATGGGAATTTCAGCACAGGGCCAGGTTGGCAGCTCACCCCCTGGAAATGCCGCTGCCGGGACCACCTCTGCCCAGAAGCAGAGTGGAGTTTAACTGGGGCTGGGTGCCGCAGCCTTGTGCCGGAGCAGAACAGCACGGCCAGGGCGGCACTTGGCCACCATGCGCAAACTCTCCTCCAGGAGCCAGCAGCTCCTGTCCCCGGGCACGCACTGGCCCATGCTTCCAGCCCCGTGGCATTCCAGAGATGATGAATATGGATGGCATTGCTGCAGGAAAGGTCCGTGCTCCTGCTGCCGGCCGGGCACACACAGCAGCCAGCGCTGCCTGCCCTCGCCTCACTGCCCAGGGGTTTTGCCAGCTCCAGACTCAGGTTGCGCTTGGAGTTTAAAAAGCACACGAGGTCAAAATTCCCCAGGGAGCAGCCGACAGGGCCGGGCATGGCTGCGAGGCTCTGGCGTGTCAATCAATGGGGGGCCGGATGCCAGCTACCGTCACGGGTGCGTTTTATTTCCCAGGGGCTGGGATGCCAAACTCCTCCCGGGCTGGGGAATTATTCCCAGAGCCAGCCGCTCCCGAACACGCTGCATGCTTGTTTAAACAGCATCAGCCCACGGCCGTGCCAATGTGCCCGGTGTCCCCAGGTGCTGCCCCGGAGCGTGACCGGCTGCCAGGGCTGGCAGAGGGCAGGGAGTGGACGTGCCAGGGGGGAAACCACAGCGGAGAGTGTGGGCAAGTCTTTGCAGACCGCAGACTGTTTGCAGGAGGCAATGGCCTTCCTATTGCTTCCTTCTGCATTTGGAGGGGAGCAAGACAGATTCTGAATAACTGCACCAAGCCAGAACACACCCTCAGCAGCAACACGCAAACGGGGAGGCGGCAGCAGCCCAGCCAGGGCTGTGCAAACAAAGCAACAAGAGAAAAGTCTTCCCCTCGCTCAGCCCTGGCATTGCACCGCGAGCAGTAAGCACAGGCTGTCGGAAATCACTCCAGGATGATCTTCTCATGTTGTAGGTCCTGGAAAGAGACCTGTTAGAGCTGTGCAATCACCTTAGAGTGCCTCTGCTCCTCCTGAGCCCTGCTGGGCTGCTCTGGCAGCACCCACGGGCAATCAGGAACGGGCAACCAGGAGCCAGGTGCCCGGGGAGAACGTGGTCTGCATGTGCTGGACTCAGGATTTAACTCCTGCCTGCAGGAAAGCTGCACACATCTTTACTGAGCATGATTTGCGAGAGCCAACGGGTTGTTTTAACGACACAGCAGCTTGCCGAGGAAACACCGCGTCCCCTCCTGCACAGCCCTCCCAGCAGGCTGCGAGAGCTCGCTCCAAGCCAGGGGTGACAATCTGATCGTGACGGTCACTTGCAGAGCCAGAGATCCCAGTTAGCCAAGGGGGACTGGAGGCACCAGCCCCGGTGCTCCGGGTACCCCGAGGTTTGGATGCTCAAACACATCCGCAGCACAGCCCCAGCACCACACCGAATGAGCCGCTCGCTCCTCAGGCTGCAGCGCTGGAACATATGGGAGCTGTTAGCTGGAAGCATATAAAATCCGAAGCTGTATTAGTCATCGGCTCCGTCATGTTCATTCCACCGCTGGTAGACACCACTCTTGCAGAAGCGACCGACAACTGCTTGTGTTTCTGCTGTCAGCTCCAATAAACAACCGTGTTTAACGCTGGGGGGAGAGGGGGCTCGGAAATTCAATCCAAAACCAACAAGTTTTCAGCACGATATCCTCACCAGCTAAAGAGCCCAGGCTCTCCCCCAGTTTGCCCTGCTGTGCCAGCGGGAAGTGGGGTCCAAAAGCCGAGGTGACCCGCCGCTAATAAACCACTGACCCCCCGCGTGCTGCCCAGCAGCCCCCCACATGAGCCCGCCGCACGGCCACGCATTCTTCCGCACGCAGGACGCCGTGAATCACGCGCCATTAACATTCTCGGAGTGACATCTCCAAAATACTTCAGGGATAAATTGGTTGCTGGCTGATTTGCAGAGCATTTAGGCAAAATTATTAGGAGGTGCTTTGGTGGGGAGCCAAGGGCTGGATCCTGCGGGGGGGCCGTGCTCTCGTGGGTCACCCGGATGGTTCACCCTCACCCCACGGCCCCGGGGAGCTCAGCCGGGCGCCCAGCCGGGAGCCAGCCCGGCAGACAGCATCCCGCGCCAGCCGGTAAACATGGCACAGCTCTCGCCCTCATAAAGGGCTTAAGTGCCCTGGCGCTGTCGGATAAACAGGACTGCGCTGAACGCACACAGCGACTTGGCACAGGCCCTTCAGGCATCTCAGCATCTTCATGAGCCGTCCCGTGCTCTGCCCTCGCCATCAGGGAGGACCCGGAGCCCAGCGCCAGCCCATCGCCTGACCCTCCTGTCCGCCCCACGGCACAGCCAGGCACCCACAGCAGGACTTGGCCAGCTGAGGGGGGAATTAGACACCAAAAAGAAGGCAGGCAGGGATGTGGAAAGCCCCCACTGTGTGTTCTGCGCAGACGCAGCATCACATACCCCAGCTCTGCCCATAGGTCCAGGCAGCACCCGATGGCACTGATCAGCATCTGCCTGCAAAGCAGCTCCCGCCTGCCCTGAGAGCATCCCTCCTTGGTGCGGGACAGGGTCCCGCCTGCTGCACCCACCACCTGACCTTCGGGAAAGGACAGTGCAGCAGGGCCCAGCCATGCCACCACCTCGGCACTGACAGCCCCATGTGGGTGATTCCCAGCAAAACTCTTAGTGTAATTCCTGGACCAGTCATGGATCTTGTCCCAAATTAATAACAGATGACAGCAAAAGTGCTTTCCCCTACTGTGGGTTGTGCCCCAAAATCGGGAAGGGTTCTGCATGGGTGTCTCAGGATGCCACGTTCCCATCAGCATCTTCCCAGGGACACAGCTCAGGACGGGCAGCAGGAAGCCCAACGCGCCTGGACCAGGGCACGGGGATGTGGAGTGAGAGGATCCCGTGGAGCCAAACTGGAAGAGACAAGAAGAAATAAACAGGCGGCGGGGAGCCGGTGGTGGGGGTCCTGGGGCACGCACCCCACCACGGAGCAGGGGCCGATCCCAGCGATAACGGGAGCTCCCGGGAGGAACCGCAGAGCTCAGCGCATCTGTCCCTCATCAGCGGCACCGCCAGACCCCACGGGAGACCCTGGGTGGAAAAAGAGCCAAGGTTACTCGTGCTCGGTTAGTTCAAGGGGAAAAAAAAGTTTCACAAGAGTCTCTCTTCCTTACATTTTGGAGGTGATATAAAGTACTGAGCTGCTAAAGGGCTGGGCAGCTGCTGCTGGAAAACCTGAGTTAGGGAGAGAAATGTCACCCCAAATTTATTGTATTTACTTTCTCCAGTGTTTTCAGAATTTTTTACTCTTCAATAGTTTATATTATACACATTTATCAGCTTTCCTCCAGGCTTTTAACCCCAGATTCACTGTCTCAGGTTATAGCAGCGAGTGATGAAATGGGTATTCCTGGGGCTGAACGCTGGCATCTGCTCAGGGGATGGGTTGTGGCCAAAATTTAAATCATCAAATGGCCAAAATGAACCCAAAACACGGGCTGCTGTGCACTGAAATCTCCTGTGCCCCTGGCACCGTGGGCTTCCCACGGATCCCCTCACCTCCCCTCGGATGCGCACCCCACATTTTGTTACTGGTTCTATTGACATATTCCCCACTCAACAGCACTGGATTTTTTCTTTTTCTTTTTTCAGCCAGCAAAATGAACCCCCCCAGCCTGCATCCTGCAATGGCAGAAGGGTGAAACTCCCCGAGATCAGGGGAAACCACAGAAGTGACTGGGGGACATGAGCAAAACCAGCCTGGCAAATGTATGGGTAATAAGTACAATTAACTCCCTGGCTGGGAAACCATTGACCAGCACATCCCCAGGAGCGGACAAGGGATTTCCCGGCTCTCCAGCCATCCCCAATGCAGCACGGCTGGTGCCGCTGTAACGCCCGGGGGTTGTAAGCTGCTCAGGACGGTTCAAAGGAGCCCACGCAGCCCTGCGTGGCTCCCGGGGCCGTACACAATTCCCGGCTTTCCGGGGGCTCAGTTCCCAAAGGGAGGGGAGCAGGGGGGCGGGTGGGGGCTGCCTGCAGTGAAGGTCACCCCCAGTGACCCCTGTGCCTGGAGGGGCCAGAGGAGATCCCCTGGCTGGGGGATAATGCCCACTCCCACGGGCAGGATTAGCCCTGCAGCAGGACGCCTGAATCAGGCGCTCAGCCCCTAACAGGATTATGCGCGGGAAGGGCAGGGAAAATTGGGTCAGCATCCCTGGAGGGGTTCAAGAAACGTGTCGATGTGGTGCTTCAGGACGTGGTTTGTTGGGTTAGGTGGTGTCGGGGTGATGGTTGGACCTGATGGTCCTTGAGGTCTTTTCCAACCTTAGTGGCTCTGTGATCCCATGAAAAGCAAACCAGGGATGCAGCTCGGTGAGATGCTGCTCTCACTGCATCTCGATTTCCTTGAACCTCGGATTTGCACCAGAGTGGACATTTTTAAGGCACGGGGAAGCACCACGCTAAACTGAGCTGCACAATTTCCAGGTTAACAATGATTTTCCCCCACTCCAGCCGCAATCCCCACAATATTTCTCGCTGCCTGACGCCGGTCCCCAGCACAGCAGCGTGCAGGTCAGCGGAGCAAACACTCTGCTCTTGGCACACTGGGACTGAAAGCACAGCTTGCTGCCCCGGCTCCTTGTTGGATTTCAGAGAGGCTGGCAACTGAAAAGCTGATCCAATTTAGCCACAGTTCATTATCCGGCATAGCATGACACTGGGACACTCGCAGACACAATCCCGCTTCCTCCTGCCCTGCGAGATGCATTGACCAAAGGCAAGGAAACGGAGCTTTAATAGCTCTCTGCTGTGCAGCAGCAATGAGATTCTTTGGGCTATTTCTAGCCCATCTCACACAAGAGCAAATCAGAAGCTTTCACAGACTGCCATTACATTTCTCTCCATTAATACCAACGTAACAGAGATCAGAATTTGTCCTTTTTCTTTATACTTTTCTGATATTCTTAAAAAAATGCTAAAGTTCCTCAGCTTCCAGCTGAGCTCAAGATAAAAGTTAACCTCTGAACCATAGCAGCACCTTTCATGTGTGGCACAATACAGAGAGGGCTTTTTACAGCTTTTTTTTTTTTTCCCCAGCTTTTTTCATTACCCCTAGCAGCCATTCCCACCATCCATCGAACGGGGACTCCAGCAGTTCAGAAGGGGATGCTGCTTCCCGGGGGGATTTTGGGAGGGAGGGTGCAGACTCCAGCTGGGGAGCACCCAGGGCTCCAGAGGTCCTGCTGTCAGGGGTTGCGCGGGACTGGGGTCCCCTCCGCAGCAGCAGCTCTGGCCGAGCCCCCACCACCCCCTGCCCATCCGGATTCACCCCGGAGAAGCCGCATTCTGACCCTCCCCATGGGCTGGCAGCCCTGGCGCTGGCCTGGCCGATGCCAGCGGGTGGGCTCTGCCATACCCGTTATCTGATCTGCGGTTCTCTGGCCTTTCCTCGCTGGGGACAGTCCCTCCATCCCTTTCAGGGACCATGAGTCACTGAAGAAGCACTTCAACCCGTCCTCCGTGATAAGGTTAGAGCCCCGCGCGGTGCGTTCCCTGCCCTAGTTTGGACTCACGGGCTCTCTGCGCTTCCTTCTTCCAAATTCCACCACAAGGTATTCCACCCTCTCCCTCCAAATCCCCTCCACGCCAAGCTGCAAAGCTGCGAGCGGCTCAGCCGAGACTCATCCGGAGTCGGGACAGCACCGGAGCTGCGACAGGGAACGTGCAGGCGGGATGGTGGGGTCTGCGTGGTGCACAGCGCCGGGGGACGCACGGTGTCACCTGGGGACACACGGTGTCACCTGCCCCAGGGGCAGCATAGAATGTGGGAACCTTGATCACGAAAGCTGCCGCGATGCTGCCGCCAGCCCAGGATCGTGACAGCAGCAGTAAATCGTCATCGCTGTCGGGCACGCGTCCGAACGGCATCAGCGGCTCGGCAGCATCCCCCGCGCTATCAGCCGCGTAGGAGAAGAAATTTGCCCTACATTAGGGAAATGGTTATTCTTAATACTTAGACACTGATCATATTCCCGAGGCAAAGGAAACATAAATCCTTCCTTGCACCGACAGTGACAGCCCACATCCCCAGATACGAGGGAACTAATTAAGCCAGAGCCCAACCAGTGTGTTTGTACAAGCTCTGTGGTCGAAGTATTTGCAGGATTTGGCCCTATTTCCCCATTTTTATTAATCACAGGAAAAATTCTCCATCTAGAAACAATGCTAGAGATATACCTGATAGGTTTTTTTTTCCCCTTGGCCACTTACCCACTTGGCAACAGAGATGAAGTTCTGGCTTTGCAAAACATTTTGAAATCTGTTTCTGTTCCAATTCCGAATCACCCACCCCGAAGCTTTCCAGGTTATCTGTAACAGAAAACCTACAGAGATGGATGCCTTGAAATGCTCCAGCTGATAAACTCAAAATATATTACTTAACTGTAATTTTGTTTTGCATTATAAAGTAGAATGAAAAAGTTCACCACCACAGAACAAAAAGTCACTGGAAATGGAAAAGGTTGTTTTGAAAACGAAGAAACGGAACATTTTTGTACCCTGGGGCTCACCTTCCCTTTCCCCCACAGCTTGACAGAGTTTCACAAAACATTTCAGGTTTGATGGGCTGCGTTTTGGGGGAAGCTGATCTGTCCCTGCTGGGGGGGGAGGAGGGCAAGGGGAAACTCCGGGAGCAAAGAAAACATCTGGGAACCGGGACACGGCACACCAGCACCCCAGCGGTACCCGTCCCTCCGGCCAGGCTCTGGTGCTCCCGCGCTGGCTTGGCTTTGGCATTCCCGAGCCCCACTTGAGCCACTCCAGCAGTGTCCAGAGGAGGTGGAGGTGTCCCCGCCGACACAGCTGCTGTGGGGACAGGTGACAGGCACCCACGCTGCTCCGCTCCCGCACAAACCCACCTGAACCCCTGCGCGGTTATAAATAAAGCAGCCGCTGACCTCGGCGATTCATCAGCGGGCCGGTGTCTCTGCGTGATGTCACCCCGTGTTTTTCCACAGGCCTGTCGAATTTCAGCCCCGTCTGATCCGCCGATGACAGCCGGGGCTCGCGCCTGCCAGACAGCGCCGGCACGGCCGCGGCCAGCGGGGCCGGCAGGATTTATGGCCGGTTTCTCCCCGGCGTGCTCGCCCTGCTCCCCGCCGCACACACGATACACAGATGCCTCAGGAGGATGACGGAAACCGGGGCTGCTTGGTGTGGCGCAGGGGTTTGGAGGTGTTATTGCACCATTCCTGGCCCTCGGTGGCTTTCATGACTAACGCGGATGGATTTGCGGCCGTCGGTCTGAACCCAGCCGCCCATGCGCACCGCGCTGCCCTTCGCCAGCCGAGAGGAGCCGGCGGGTGGGAAGGGATGGAGCCGTGCCCAGGCTGATGCAGCGCAGGATCCTGCGATGGGAAGCTGAGATCTTCCCACGGCACCGTGTGTGGCAAATGCCTCCGAGGGGGCACAAAAACTCCTGGGTGGAAACCTGGGTCTGGCATCAGGGAGGGGTTTAGGTTTTAATTTCACTATTCAACGTTTTCCCCTGCTCGCAGTTGGACCCGCTGCCTGAACACCCTCCCACATTCATGGGGCAGGAGTTTCCCACCTCTGGCTGGGTACCGGTGGGCACACACAGGAGGGGGGACGGTCCCCACGTCATGTGTGCCCAGGTATCGACGGAGGCCAAAGGGTTCCCTGCCCCACACAGCTGCAAAGCCAGGCGCTGCGTGTCCACACTGCAATTCATCAATTAATCTGAGAAGGAACAAAGCAATTAAGAGGGGAACCGGGGGACAGACTAACAAAGCACACGCCGTCGCTCTGCTGAGGGCTGGCTCGTGCCTGTTTGTTTGGCTCCTGTCTCTATGGCGGTGGAGGCTGCTATGATGGGGCAGTTCATCATTCTGGTTATTTGCAGCTATCCAAAATGTATTCTTAGCATCCCAGACCTCAGAGAGATAGCCAGGGACTGACCAGGGGCTGCTCGGACATTGGGAGTTGGTGTTCTTTTGGGTGATAAAAATCCTTCCTTTCAAAGCCAAGCACTGAAGGTGTCAGGGCTCAGCCCATCATGTCCCCACAGTGCCCAGGTCAGAGGAGAGGAGCACAGTGGGGACTGTCCCCATGGTGCTGGCCCCATGGGACACGGCCCCTCTGGGCTCCCTTTTGCATAAGTTCAGGAGCTTGGTTGGGCTGCACTATTCGTCTCAAAGTAAGTTCCCAATAAATATGTTTATTGCCTCAGAAAACAGGTTTCCCATCAGGTCAGCAGGTCTGGCACTGAGGGTTATCCCAGGACAGCGATTTTTCCCCTTGGGGTTCCAGGCAGCTGTGATTACACAAGGCTCTGAGTTATTCCGGGGTTGCCACATGAAAGGTGAGCTCCTGAGCTGTGCCCAGTGTTTGGAGGTGCAGCAATCCCCCTGCAATCTCCGCTCACTCTGCACGCTCCTGGCACAGCCCCAGCACCTGCACCGGCACGGGCCGAGCAGAGATCCAGAGCCATGGCGGGGGGACAGAGGGGAGGAGAGTGACCTCCTCCTCGTGCCACCCGAGCAAGACCTGAGCAAGTCTACGGAGCAGCTCTTTGGGGCAGGGGATGCCATGGACAGTCCTTCCTGAGCATTTCCTTGCCCTGCTTTCCTCCCCAGGGGTGACACCCCCTGTGCACCGTCCCCCTGGCCCTTGCCACAGCTCCATGCTGTGCATGGCGTGACAGTGGCCCTGCACCAGCCACTACCTCCAGCACCCAGAGCAAGTCTCTGGAGTGACCGACCTGCTAAGAAAATAGAGAGCTTGTTCCTTTGAAGTTAATGAATCGTGAAAGCCTTTGAAAGCAGAGCCCTGTTTATTTACCCACCGCCGCTCATGTGGACGAGGCACCCAGACATCCCCAGCGCTGCTCATTTCAATGGAAGATCAAATGCGAGCCTCTGTCCGGCTGAGCTGCAGCCAGAGGGGTGCAGGCTGCCCCGGCCTCCCTCGCTGCTGAACACAGGTGGATGATGGAGAGCTCGACACAAACCCAGGGCAGCCAGGGGACAGTCCCTGGGCCATCAGTGAGGGCTTGTTGGGGAAAGCATCAAAATATGCAACCAGGGTGACAGAAAAATTCAGGATGCTGGGTGCAAAGCTCTGTGAACCTGGCCCAAGGGTGCCACTTCAGCGCTGAAATTCAGCTGTGACCCCCCCTGACACCT
>VZTO01026622.1:2102-41563 GCA_013400615.1 Syrrhaptes paradoxus
TTTTTTTTTTTTTTTTTTTTTTTTTTTTAAAGCCTCAGTCTTAAAGAATTGTTACAGTACTTTATGGACGTTTCAGTGTCCCACATTTTCCTTTCATCTTTGTTGCTAGGGCTTCCCACCTGGATCATTTCTCCTGTGTTGTTATGCTAGGATTCCCATAGTACCTACAGTAAGCAAGGAACAGAGAAGATGGTGGTGAATCATGGGAAATATAAACCCACAGAAAAGATTATGAGGATGAGAGCTCAAAGCAACAAAACATTGCTTCACATTGGACGTTATAAGGTGAAGACCATGTCACAGCAGTCATGTGTCTGGAAGCATTGGATCTATACCAGTGCAACACTCCATCTGAACAAATTAAGACCTGGCTAATACATCTTCCTGGTGCATGAAGACCAAGTTAGCTCATCCTCAAGGGATATTTTTTTGTAGTTTAAACAACAAATAGAGCTGGTGTTTGCCTAGGGGTGCTGTCCAACCTACAAGGTAGAGCTTGCCTGTGTTTTCTCAAGGTTGTGGTACATAATGGGCAAAACTCTAAAGTTTTGAAATAATATGTTGGAAGTGAAGAATAGTTTTTTCAAAACCTTTTGTTTTTGAGAATGTTGACAAAAATTACTTCTGGAAGGTTTTCTCATGAGCACAGGTACAGTTTTGTGGAACTCTCTTATTGACTGTCATAAAATCTTGACAAGAGCTTTAAAGAAACCATTGTTGTAATGCCATGCCAGCATTGGCTGTGCACAGAGCTATTTAATACAGGTGTCACAGGCAGTATAATAATTTTGTAATCAGAAAGCATTTACACTTGGCCATGTATTTCCTTCAGGCAGCTGCTCAGTCCCTGACAATCAAGTCAGACATACAGATTCCAGGCAACTGTAAGGAAGTCACTAGTTAACCAGAGCTATTTCCAAAAATAACAATAATGAACACATGTACAATAGTTCTCACCAGGGACTCTCTGTCAGTTTGGGTTTTGCATGCTTCTGAAATGTGAGTATTAAATAGCAATAAATATGTCCCTGTTGAGAACTTATGCCTTCTATGTAAATATTGCTGTATAAACCTCAGGTCAGTGATTTCCTTTTTATTTTCTTTTTAATTAAAAGTTCTGTTAAATCACCAAGCTGGACAGCCTCCTGTACAGAGGCCACACTGGTTACTGACTTTGTGGAACAGTGTGGTTTTTCAGGGACTAATAAGGCTGAACCTCCTTGTGTATCAGTTATGTACATCTACACTCTTGGCAACAGTCTTTTGTTCTGACACATTTCATTTACCCCAGCATTGGTCCAGATGACACTAATGATGTTGAAAGTCAGCAGGATGCTGTTAATAAATGTGGTCCAGAGGCCCGGTATGGATGTGACCTTTATCTCTGAAATGACCTGTGTAAATTCAGTCCAGTCAATACACCTAGATAGATTGTTGTGTTTCCAGCGCTATGAAATTAAGTTAGAACATTCCAGTACAAGAGGAATTGATGGGATTGCCTGTCTGAAACTGGCCACTGCTGCAGTTTGTCTGTGGGGACTCACTAATATGATACATGATATGGATGAGGGTGTAGTTGTCTGATGAAGGTTATTAAAATCTTAGGTGTATGTCATTCCCTGGATGTCCTGGGCTTTATCTTACTGTGATTATCTAGAGTTTCATTAACACAGAATACAGACAGATAAAAACCTAGGAAGATCTCTGTCCTATTGGAGTTGCAGATGGATGCTACACATGATGTCTGGAGGCATCTAAAACCATACTACGAGACTACCTGAGTTTCATCTGAATCTCATTTGAAACAGCTTTTGACACCTCAAGCCACCACAAAGAAACACATTCAGTGTTGAAAAAGCTTGGGAAGGAGCATGCACATTTACCCTGCTGAAACATGCTAAAGAGAAAGCCATAAAACTGTCCACTTCATGCCCAAACTTACCTGAAAGATACTAGTGTATTTCTCAGACATTGTTAAAAAATGTTCTCTGAAGATGACTTCTGTTTTCCTAAAGTTTGATCTGAACTGAAAAAAACTAGAGAAAGAGGTGTTTCTGTTAAAAAAAAAAATCTTTTTGGTGGTTCCATTTCAGGAGCAGTATGGATTAGATTTCTTGAACAACTGCAAGTAAATGAGAACAGAAGAATGACTGTTGTCAGACCAAGGGTACTGCTAGCTTAATGCAATGCCCCCAAAATAGCTAATTTTGGATGCTTAGGTAAAAACTATCACAGGTTGTGCAGTGCAGTATGATTATTTCCTTGGTTATGTAGCCTTTGTGTTTTATCCTACTCCCCATCTTATGATGTACAGAGGTTTAAAGATTTTCTGGGATAACTATTGCATTCAAAGCTTTATAGCTGCTCATAGATTTGACTTTATGGTGGGTAACTTGTTTAAAGTAATAACAAAGTAACAGGAAAAATTAAATCCATGAATATATGTTTGAATTTGGAATATGATCAGGTATTCTGATAAGATAGAGAGATGATATCATTTTTCATGTTGTTCATGTTTAAATGGTGCCACATTTACTTTCTGGGAACACTTGGGCAGCAGAGCATAGCTGGTGAAAAATACTCATGAATAGCAAATATTAAGCTCAAGTGCTTAAATATTCCCTGAAGACCAGTTCCAGGTTGTCTGTTCCATTTTGTCATTTGCATCTCCTTCTCTAGCTGTACACTGTATAAATCATCCAAAAAGGGAAGGAGTCAGCACTAAGAAAATTGAAATAGGCCTATAGCAAAATTCATGCTGAAACACATCATTCACTAAATGGTAAAAATCCAAGAATAGTATCTGGAGTGAAAATATACAGAAAACAAGAAACTTGTTTACAAATAGTTTATAAACAAGAAAAAAAAGTGTTTTTTTTTACTTGGATTATCATTTGTGATAAAAATGTTAGCTTCTATTTTACTATTTCTTGGAAAGAGAGCAAAAGTAAATATGACTACCACTTGAAGTTTAAGAGTTAGCTTGTCAAAATCACCCTGACTAGCGTCAAACCTCCACATCCTTTGGAAAGGGCATTTAGCTCTGACTAGTTCAGCAGGTAGATTTTTACCCTAGCAGTGAGCCTGCACATGATAAGTTGGCTGTTCACGTTCATATGTACACACTGTAACTGTATTTTTACAAATGCATCTTTTGTGTTCTGCTTTGCAAAGGTGTTTTTTTTAGATTTCCTGAAACAGAGGACTAATACAAATGATAACTCTGTCACTGACCACAAAACATGTCACACAACTGGATGAACGGAACTCAATAAGGATCCCTCCGGATGGCATCCCTTCTCTCCAGCATGTTGACCACACCACACTGTTTGATGCAAGTGGCAAAATGGTGCACTCAATCCCACTATCCGTGTGTCTAAGACTGACCTGGCCTGTTTTCTGTCAAATAACTCGAGCAGAGCATGTTTGCAGAGAGTACGCTCAGAAAAGAGGAGCAAAGAAGGCAGCATGAGCCCTGCAGAGACAGTCGGCAAGTTGCTATGCTCTGTTTCCTTCTGTGATTGGAAGATAGTAAGTTGCTGTGCTTCCTTCTCTGGTGAGGGAACATCATCCTGAGTGACAGGTCAAGCCTCAGTCCACCTGCTGAGAGGGTGCATGATCACCTGAGATGGGGGTACGATTCCCTGACAGGGAGCCAGTTACCCCCTGAGCTTTCTAGAATGCCCAGATGTGCAGACAGGAGACTGTTGCGGCCCTGAGGGCAGTCCTGCGTAGACCAAACTCTATAAAGGTGAGCATGAACACTTACCTTTGTTGACCCATCAACTGTGGATCAAGACTGCAATAAACATTAACAATACATGAGAATTTAAGTTGTATTTGGATAAAAATTGCCTATCTATTCTATCTCTTTTTATAATGTTACCTTTTTACATTTTAATGTTACACTCTCATTGCAGAAAATATACCTTCCTTTAGAGGATAACCGCACACCTTCCCAGTTAAATATCCTTTGATTCACGCAAGTGCTCAGGTGTCAGTTATGCTATTGTCTTTCGTCAAATAAAGATTAATATGTGAAGAGCAAAATCAAGGACCTGCAATAACTTGTATTTTCTCATCCCTCCTCTAGTAACAAGCTGATCCTGCCGGAGAATATAATTTGAAGGGAAAGAAACAGAAAAGCAATGAATGAGACTCTACTACATTAGGTTGAACAAAACAAATTCTGAAGTGCAGCTGATGGCAGGTAGATGTTAAATACACAGTGTTTTCCCCATAAGCTTAGAAGGTAAAGTGTGTTTTCATTTAGTAAGATAGTGGGAAATGGTAAGGAAACAACATTGATTATTTAAAGTAAGGTTCAGGATATAAGGATACAAAAAATGTTTAAAGAACAAATGATGACAGTGTCAAATTATTAAGGTCATGACAGCAAAAATAATTAAAGGTAATTACAGATAAAATATTACATAAAGCCATCAGGAGAAATATTATTTTATTTATTTAAGCAAATAAAACTATATAAACAAATAGTTTTTCAATTCCAGAAATGTTGTAAATTTTATCATCTTAAATTCATCCAAGCTCCTGCATTCTGCCACTGGAGTGAAATATTAACAATAGAATCGACATTCTAGTTAGTCTCCATTCAACCCCAAACTTTAATAGAAATAACCTGTCGGATTTGACTGAGTGTGATATCACTAGAGAAGCCTTGAATTTAAACTGGCTGGATAAGGAAAATTGCATGGTTTGTGAAGGCAGTTTAGAATAAAATGGAAATTTTGCTTCTATCCCATTTAGCTGTCAAAAGGCCACTTCTAATATTTTCATAAAGCCATTTGCCTACAGAGCAAAGATAAAGACATGGAAAAAAAATAACATAACCCCAAAGCAAATAACCAAAAGATAAAAAACAACAAGAAAAATTATCCTGATTTTCTAATTTCCTTTGTTTTGAGTCAAATTTGTGTGTGTCGGGGGGGGGGGGTGTATGTTATTTCTTGATGGAACTTCAAAATGTTAAAAAACCCCTGATGAAGATTTATTCCAATTTATTATAACATTGCAGCAAGGTTATTAAACACATTCATTTTAGTTAAGATTTTAAACTGGGAAATGGCAGAGAAACAAAAAAAGCCAGAGTGACATGTAAATTAATGACTAGATAAACAAATTGAAAAAAACTCTTTTGAAGTTAGAAGGAAACATGTCAAAATAAAAAAAAATAATCAGAAGCTCTAGGCAAAGCTGAAATTCAGCTTGGAATTTTTGAAAGATGAGGGAAAAGTTAATGTCCTCTTCCTAGTAAAAATGTTGCTTTTTGTTTTGACTCTTACAGAACATAATGAT
Source organism: Syrrhaptes paradoxus (assembly GCA_013400615.1). Classification (NCBI taxonomy): domain Eukaryota; kingdom Metazoa; phylum Chordata; class Aves; order Pterocliformes; family Pteroclidae; genus Syrrhaptes; species Syrrhaptes paradoxus. The sequence continues at coordinate 7,419 of VZTO01026622.1, forward strand.
CTTATATACTTCCCCTCTCTGCCTGATCACTCACAATCAATGTGTTAATCACAAAAATGGGTGCCACGTTTGCGACAGATATGAAAAGATGATTGGTAGTTATGTCACTGGAGAATAATTTCACATTAAAGACATAGGTAACGGTGACTAGAAGAACTGGGGAAACAATTTTTTTTTTTTTTCTCTTCAGTCCTACATAGGATGCAATCCATTACCTGTCCACACTTTATCTAATTGAGCTATGGAAAGAACGAGTATCCGACAGATGCTTTCTGAAGATTTTAAACCCAGAGTATGCTATACTCCTCATCTGATCTCATATGTAATACAGGATGGTGTGTTCACACAGAGGTTTTTGAACCAGAAGAAACTATTTTTGCACATTGCAATATCACCTTTTAGCCCATCATGATCCTACACTGTGCACTACAGAGACTGTAACACAGACTGCACTACAGAGGTTGTAACACAGATGGACACAGATACGGAAATATCTGAAAAGGATGGCAATACTCTTTCTTGTGAGAATTTAAAATGTTTCTCATTCAAAATATGAGAACTTTCTGAATGTCAGATGTGTCCTTAGCTCGTTACCCCATTAAGCATGACCCCTGAAGAGATTTCCTGTTTCTTACATCTTGTTGGACAGTGGGCATCGGAGGACATGGCAGTGCCATCGCCTTTCTGGCCCTATGGCGATAGTTCAGGATCACAGAACACTGGGGTAAAAATGTTCACTACAGTCACACAAATAATTCCTCAGAACTTGGCTTGTGCCCCTTTTCCTAGCAGTTGCTCTACCACATGGTTAAGCAATGATTGAGAATGGCAGATCTGCTGATGTACTACAGGCTTCCCACTGAAACACAGTATGTGCATATTTCAGCCTTTTGGAATACTCCTGTTGTGCTCTGGGTTTCAGAAAAAGAGTTGCTTGGGATAAAAAAAACCCCACAGAACCACAGTGAAGGAAAATGAAAGGGCTCCCCTACATAAAGAAAGGGTCCTGTCTTTGTGAGAACACAGATAGAAATCTGTCTTCAGGAATGGAGCAGTTTCATTGTCCAGGAGCAGGGGGTCAATGCTTTAGCTGCGACAAAAAAAGTACTTTCCACTGTTCCAGGCCTACCTGTACATCAGAGATGTCCTAGTCCGCGATTTGCTAAGCTGCACAACAGCATCTTCAGAAAGATGAGAGCCACAAGACACGTAATAGACTAGGGTATTTATAATTCACAAGAGAAGCTCCCTGCAGCTGTTGTGGGGGAAGCACTGGGGTCAACGGGTGTGGGGTGACATGGAGCACAGGACCCCTCACTGCCTTTGGACTCAGCCCCAGATGTCTACCTTCATCTAGTAGAGAGGGATTTTGATTTATCAGCCACTGCTGATGGGCATCAGAGCTATATTTGGACGGCAGGGGAGCTACAAGGAAGGGGGTAGCTACCCAATGGCCATGCCTGCCGTATGCCATGGACTTCAAGGGCTTTGGAGGAAGCCTTATGTTTTGGAGGCATCACTTCTGATTGATGCCTACACTTGATGGGCAGTAACATTCAGTCAGAACTGTTACGGTGTGTGTGTGCTTTCTCGTGCAAATTCTCATGGGGGAGTCTCAGGACTCGTGTTCACCCTTGGAGCCAGTTCCTGACTTGTCCTTTCCCAGGGACATGTTTCATCTTCCCTTTCTTGAAGTGCTGGGTGAAGGTATCTACGGAAGGAATTGCCTGTTAGTCTGGCCTGGGTACACTGTATACAGCTTCTTACAAATAGGAGGTTTACAGCAGGTTTGCTCTTGTTATGGGGTGGCAGCATCTCCTCTTCTATGGTGAATATGACTTCTCACAGTAACAAGAGAAGTGAATGTGATGGGATTTCATCTGCCATCCTGGTATGAATATGGCTTGTATAAAAATTGTGTAAAAAATACCCTAACCTGAAACAGAATGTTTCAATGAGAGAGGGAGCCTGCTTTACTTGCATGGATTATTGTCTCTTTCATCAAGTAAAGACAAGAATATCCAAGTGAATTAATTAATTCCTTCTGTTTCACTACAACTGGTACACTAGCAACTCAGAGATGAAGAGTGGTTATCCTCAGAAAATAGAGAAGAAAGAGAAGGAAATAGTGGGACACATTATTACAAGCAACATTCAAGAACAAGTAGTTTAACCTTTTTCAGCAAAATTCCTAATCATGTGCATCACTATACTGTGTGAATAGTCCTATTGATATCAGTGAAGTCAATTCTGATCTCTGTTTTAGTGTTTTGCTTTATAGGATCCCAAAAGGATGGTGTGCAACAAAGCGTAGCTCATGGTATTTTGGAGGGAAGATAACAGTGCCTCTAAACCTTACAGCAATTTGCATTAACAATAGATTTCTCTTTCCATAGGAAAGATTGTTCCTAATCAAAGAAACAATTAAAAACATCATTACTTTGCTGTCACCTTTCTACTACATCCTTTTCCTTCTGGTTGACAACTGAGATAACAGACACAGGGGTTATCTACCTGATATAGAGTTTTCCTTTCATTTAGAATGATCTGTGACAACTTCCATTTGTGCCAGGCAGGCTGGGTTAAAGCAGCCTTTGCTTCTCAAATTCAGCTACAGAATAAGCATGCTTCTATTTCCCTGACCTGTATTATTTTAGAGAACACTTGTGAGACTTAGGAGAAAATGAAAAACTCAGCTCGCCTCCCAGACTATACAGGACACACAAGCAGAATTCACACAGGAGAGAAACTGCTGAGAAGCAGCAGGCTGAGAAGAAAACAAACAAACAAAACCTTAAGTCAAAGAAGCGGCAGCCTCAGCAGGGCACTAAGAAGGGAGGTTTTTCTTGCTTGCTTGAAGTAGTCATGTTAGAGCAGTTCTCACTGTCCCAATTAAATTGCAGACAGCTGGTTATTTCGCTGAGAAGAGAGAGGAGGCAGTTGCTGTGAAAGAAGGAGAGAAGTAGAATTTGAAGCATGAAAGTGACAATGTACTTATTCAGGGTCACTTGCATGGTGGGCAGCAGACACAGGAAAACTTCCACGGGGGATTTACTCTCTTTTGATGAGGATGGTTCATGATACTTCTGAAAACTTAATGGATATGGGAGAAAATAACATTGTAAACGATTGTTAAAGAGGCTGCAGTCTTATGGGATCCTAACTACACTTTCTCAAAATTCATGTTTTGTTAGAGCTGGTCAAGGTCAACTCATTCTTTCTCTGTGTTGGGAAGGACTGCCTGGACCCTACAATGTGGAATAATGCTTGCTTGAGCCAAGGGACCCCAGGCATAACTAAAAGCTATCCTTCTGTTTCAGTGTGTACTCTGATGGGCCCTGGCCTCTGCTGTTTTGAGTCCTAGGATGAGTTCATTTCTCATGGGGAGCTGCTAACAGTAAATGTCTAGTATAAATTGATGCAGAGTTTCACAATGTTCCTTACATTTTGATCCATCTCAAATTTAATCGCCAAGAGTGATGTTTGATTTAATTCTTCTGCATGGAGTTTTGATTCATGGCCCAAACTCATTTGGGGAGTCCCTGTAGTGGAGGATTATAGCCCCCAACACCTGCAGAGTCTGGGCATTTTTTCCATGTGAATCTGTCTTTCTAGAGAGTACTGTCTTGTCTTAATAGGCTATAGACCTACAGAGTTTTTGTTTTAATTCAGTACCTGCTCTACTGAATACATTATTTTTTTTTCTTTACTGACAGAGCAAATGACAGTTGTTTTTTGCATTAGTGACTGTATACCAGGTATACTATGGAAAAGATTCTCACGGAAGAAAAGTATTTTCACAGAGACCTAAAGAAGTCAGCCTTCTAACTCTAAAAATTCATATATAGAGCTTGGAATCAAATATAGTGGATGACCACCTAAAGGTCTACATGGTGGCATCTCAAGTGTAAAAGGTGATGGTGGAAGTGAAAATTATTAGCTTAGATTCTTAAGTTTCAAAAAGCGGGAGCTAACTGAACTATACCTCTTAACTAGCCACACATTACTTTGGAGAAAGGGTTTCTAATTTTTTTGAACTTTGAGTTCAGAAGATCTGATGCTTAATGATCCTTAAACCTATCTTGCCCCCTTGCTCGTCAGACTGCCTGAATAACTAGGCTATCGTGCATGCTGTGGGCAGGATCTCCTCAGCTCTTCCCTTGCGTATGTTTCACTTTACCTCAGTAATTAAACATTCATTGGACAAGAAAGAGGTTAGGGAAGTCAAGCATGACAGAGGAAAGCCAGGTTACTGCTCCAGTGGTTATTTAATTAGTTAAACAAAGTTGGACAGCTTCAGAGGACACAGCTGAGGAGATCTCATAAACTTGTTGACTCAGATACCCTGCTGGAAAGACAGAAATCTTGTGTTGGAGTCATATTAAGCAGCCTGAAGAGAGAGCCTGAAGAGTGGGTCCTTTGCAAATGAATATCCTGATCACTGGCCTTTATGGAGACATAACTTGTGAGAAAAAGATTTCATTGGATATGTGAAATCAAATCTACTTGGAGAGTTGTTGGGAAGTGAAAGATATGTCAAATGCAGTTGCCAATAACTACATTCTACATTCTCTTGGTAGGCTAAGATGAGATCCTTGTGGATGAAAATGGAGCCCAACATCAGCATTTCGCTTCAAATGCTAATTTGTAAATCAAATTGAAATTCAACACAGGTGTTGTTGGGCATATGTTGATAAAATGCCTTGGGAAGACTGTATAGGAGTAATCTGATGAAGATTGTATTAGAAAGGGAAGAAAAGGACATCTTGTTGCACTTTATAGCACATAATACTGTTTTTTTATGGATTTAAAACCATCTAATGGCTTTTTCCTCTAAGGAATTCATCACCTGTTCAATCATTTACACTCCGGTTAACAGTGCTGCGGTATCATCTAAATGCTATAAAAATTGCTCTAGTTTAGTAAAGTCTCTCACACTTTGATTTATCCTTGCAAGTCTCTTCTCACAGATATTTTTGCAGCCTACCAAGAAGGCTTGAAGAGAGTTTCCCAGAGTTGTTTCTAAGCACTAAATCACCAGCACTGGGTATTCTGAGGGAATGGCCAAAAATCTGTCACATTTAGACTGTGGGATCAGTGTGTTCATGAAAGTGAATGACATACAGAAGTGAGAAATGAGATTTTCTGCTGATGCAAAGATGAGGCATGGGACCATAAGAGGAAATAGGGTTGCCGTTACTGTAGAGGTAGTAACCTCACGAAAGCTTAGTCATATTTCACCCACTGCAAGAGACAAAAGAGTTTAAAGTAGGAGGTGACCCAGTGTCGCAGAAATGTCTTAGACTCTGATCAGCCAGAACATTGTATTTAGCAATCGGCAGTTTTATTATGAGAATTTTTCTGATTTCTCTGGTCTTAAATATCTATCAGTCTCAGGAGGATGCTGGAAAGGGAATGACGAAAGTGAGGAGAGAATAAAGCAGTGAAGGAGGGCTAAACAATAGTAATGGTCTTGTGAGCTTTTCTGTTCTAGATCGTTGATTCTGTTGAAACTTGGAAGAGACAAAAAATTGTTACTGAACGTTTACTTGCTCTGGAGAGATATCTTGAGGATTTTTGTTCTATTTCCTATTTATTAGGAAAGAGATGCCCATTTGTCAAAACTAACATTGCAACTTGCACCATCTGCAGAAACTCTGATGTGTCAGAATTGGATTCCCAGTCCCAGAAGCTTTTAGGAGACTGGGAAAGCAACATTTAAAAAGCCTTGGGGAATTTATTCTGTTAAAAAGGGCAGTCTAATTCTCTGCTTTATCTAGGAATTGTTGTAAAAAAACTCAAATGCATCTTTAAAAAATGGTGTAAACCAAAAACCAAATCAGGGTTAATTTTTTTAAAATGATCATGAAGATCTGAAGAGCAGTTTGAATTATTCAGCTATTCTGTTCACACATTTTTATTTCTTAATGTTCTTACTTAAGGGTAATTTTTATTTTTTTTTTTAATGAGACCACTGGGGATGAAAGGTGGTTGACACAGAGGAGGACATTCTGTGGCTGAGTAAATGCCTCATATATAATGCAGAGGGTGAGTCCTTGAGGTAAGGACCAAACTGTGTAGTGAATATGAACACTTATACTGTGTGGCTGAAATGGGATCATTTCTATGATACGTCTACCAGCCATCTCAGAGCATTAGACAGGTAGCTCAGGGCTTTTTGACTGAAGTAACTCTGGATAAGGAGTTTTCATTCCAGGAGGTTTTCATCTCCACTTCCACCACTGTGCATTAATACATAAATTTGTATAGCCTGTGAGATCAGTGCTGGATACGTCTGATCCCATTGCATCCCGCTGTTTGACAGCACAAACCTGTGCCCTCTGCCCTCAGTTGCGTCCAGCCACTGTGAGCTGCTGACAGGTCCTCAGGTGCTGTGTGGGCTTTATGGGGCAGCTGGGGAGACAGCCAAGACAGCGAGAGCCCGGGCAAATCACTGGAATGAAGCAATGGCCAGGTACTGAGACAGCAGCATCACAAATCACTGAGCTTTTCACATTTCCACAAAGGCTGCTAAAGATTTTAATGGTCACCTCCCCGCTGACGTTGCTTCTGTCTGCTGATTCATTCATTCAGGCCTCTCTATCCTTGACTTGAAAATCCATCTGCTTTTTAAATTCATTGTTTTTCCCTACTTCAGTGGTCACCCAGGTGACTTATCTCCTATGTTGTTCTTTGTGAAATGCTCATTTGTTTTCTTTTGCCCCATGTTTCACATTTTTCAGGTTCAGGTATATATTTTGTTCTCAATCTTTCCTAAAATAACACATATCCCTATTGATTCATCATCAAGATCATTATTATTTCTATTATTATTGTTGTGGGTCAGCTCATTTTGTCCAATTTTGATAAGAAATAAGAATGACTCAGGCTTTTTCAGTCCCCTTTGTTTTATCCGAAGGAAAAATCTATATCTGCTATTTATTATTTCTCTATATAGCAGACACAACTGTTAGGTGCTTTATTTTTCTTTTCTCTTTTTTGCTAAGTTTTCATCTGGAGGAAAAGTCAGAACCTGTGAACTGTATTTCAGTCTTTGAAAGGTCTTCAGGACCAGGCACCCTAAGGAAAAAGAAGAAATCCTGCAGTTTAGGCCTATTATAAAATTCCTTCATCTCCACATGATGTTCCCTTCCTGACTCCAAAGAAAGGGAGCTGTTTATTATTGCCCCTGGCTAATGGGAATGCAGCTAGATTTTAAAAGAACTCAAAGGCCCCCATTTATCCTTCATAGTTTTAGGAAGATGACTGTGACAACTGTGTCAGAGGTGAAGTCCAGCTGGACTCCTTTTGCAGTCCTCAGAAGGTGAAGGGTTAGATGGGGGGGATCCTAGCCAGCATCGGGCTGAGCATCTCGTCAGCTCTCACTCCTCACTAGACACAGCCACACATCGGTAAAATTGAACATACTGCAGGGTTACTTTTGGATGGGTTTTTAAGAGAAAATATGGCACATTATAAAGTTAAGGAGCTCTGCTATACTGTGGTGGAGTAATTTTTAAGCATGGTTCTAACTGGATTTTGAGCTGATTCTAGAGATATTTTCTATATCTCATCAAGAGTCTTAGTTACAGATTGTACAGAGTCTTTACCTTCTCGAGCCTGTGCCACTACTTACAAAAATGGGCCAAATTTTTAGCCAGATGCTCAACAGACTCTTGCTCCAGAACTGGTTAAAGGCCTTCTTCTGAACATAGGAATACCCAGGTCTAGCACCCCATGTTCCTGAAAATGCTCTGGGGGGTTAGTCTGCTGCCAACCTTGCAGGTGGAGGGAAGCCAGAATTTTCTGCCAGTGCAAAGCAGGAAAAGAGCCTTCCCCCCCCTCCCCAAATTCTTGTTCCATATCTTAGATTATTTTTCATTTTACTTTTAATTTTGTATTGTTAAACAAAGAAAAGACATTTTCCAGCCAGCACCATGATTACTTTGTGAGGCTTGTCTCCTAGCACTTTTTGTTCAGATATAACTGTATTATGAAAACTCAGAGTTTCATTAAGGAAAAACAGGGAAGGAAAAACTTGCTATGGAGAAGATTGGAGTACTCCAGGGATTTACATTCAGGTACAATGAGAAATAGATACCAGGAAAGCTGTGAAATGCACCCAATTAACAGGTCTGTAAAAAAACCTGTTCTCTTGCCTTTTAAAGGAGAAGTAATTGCATCTGTGGCAAGAGATCTTTTTCTTCTTAATGTAGGTGTGGCTTTTAAATTCTTCTGCCATGATTTATATCCCTTCATCTAGACTTCTGGGTAACACTACCAGAGAAGACTTTGTGTATCCTGTGAGCTAAAAAGAATTTTAAAAATGCAGTTTATAGAAAAAGATAAATAGATTTTTCTGCTAGCTGTTTTAGCTTTATACTTGCCTAGCTATCCGAGAAGGAAATAGAGAGTATTCAAGCAAAGCAATAATGGGAAGGAGTTTTGTTCCATATAAGGTAATGGTATAGAGATGTGGAAAAGTTAGGGCTAATATATGGTAGAAGATTAAAGAAGCTCAGTAGTGGGGGAGAAGGTAGCAAACAGACATTTGGAAGTGGTAGATGATGTAAAATTGACTTGTTACAGGGTAAAACTTCATACTTTTGAAAATCTTTAAATACTTCCATGAAAACTTACCAAGAAGCCTTGAGCTTAAGAATAAGGAGAAGGAATAGATCCCAGAAGCATTAAAAATAATTTTTTTTAGCAAGTATGTGAGCAGAAAATAAATTGTATCTTTTCAAAGAGAATAATTCTGGAATGTCATCCTGAGAGCAAAGAGATTTTAAAATGAAATCTACATTCATAGACATCTAGCTATTATCCTGTAAATGTGAAGACAAGTCTCAACCGAGCTCCTATTGCATCTTTAACTCCCCAAAGCTTTTGTGCCTTGTTAATTACTTTGGCATCTTTGTATGTGTTTGGAATACAGCACTTAATGAGCAGATCATATGAGCAGCTGCTTTTTATTTAAGGCATGTGGTCACAGATCAGATCTTAATTATGTTCCTGTATGAAAGAACAAACTACAAACAAGGTTATGCTTAACTAACTTCTATGGGGGGAAGAAAAAGGGAGGGGGACTGCGGTGGGTTAACCTTGTCTGGATGCTAGGTCCCTACCAGGCCACTCTCTCACTCTCCCTTCAGCAAAATAAAAGGGAAGAAAAAGATAAAAACCTTATGGGTCAAGATAAAAGCAGTTTAATTAAAGCAAAGGCCAAGACCATACACAGAAATAAAAGATAAACAAAGATGCTATCCTCTTCTTCCCCTCAGTAAGTGATGTCCAGCCACTTCCCGGGAAAGCAGAGCTTCACTATGTGTGGCAGTTGCTCCTGGAAACAAATGTAGTAACTAATGCCCCACTCCTCCTCCCTGCCCTTGGCTTNGACTAGATGATCTTTCGAGGTCCCTTCCAATCCCTAACATTCTGTGATTCTGTGACATGGTATGGAACAGCCAATCCGGGTCAGCTGTTCTGGCTCTGCCCCTTCCCAAGCTGTGTTATAAACACCCTGCTGGCTGCCAGTGTAATTCTCAGCACTGTGAGGGCTGCTGTGGGGATACTGACTCCATCTCAGCTAGGCCCCATACTGGGAGCAATTCTGCAACTTTTAAAAAATGTAATTTCAGATGATGCTGCTATCTCTTTTTGTTACTATTTTCAGAACATGTGCATGTTTTCCTAAGGCCTAAGCTCCTGCACTCAGGTGAGAAGAGACACTTCATTCCTAAGTGTAGAATGTAGATCCTGCTGGGCTTGAATTGCCAGGTGCAATTCCTGGTTGCTGTGAAAGACCTCTGTCTTTTTTTTATCATGTTTCCTAAATGAAAGTTCAATCTTAATAGATTTATAGGGGTTTGGTAAAATATATAGGAGTGTTTGAGACATAAATAGACTGTGTTGAGTGGTTTTAATCAGGCTGTTTATCAGCAACAGTTTAGACTATACCAGCTGCTGAAACACATACCGGTTGTTCAGATCTCCTCACTAATAAATGACTTAGTGTGGTTGTTCTAATTGTTATATGTTTTTTAATAGATGAAAATGTGTGTTTTTTCAGTAACTTTATAAAGTTGACATTTAAAAATAAAAACTGTGATCTATATGAAAGTCTTTGACTCTCAAATACAGAATAACAATTAAATTTAACTAAATAAACCCAAACTAGCTATGAATGATTAAAATACTTTTCCTCGCAAACCCTAATGTTCCTCAGGGCCTTTTGGAGTTGTCATTCAAGTCAAGTGACAGACAATGTGACTTTAACAGAGGATACAACTGTCAGTGCTGTGTCACTGTAAATATATTTTTTTTTCACCTCTCCTATTGTGCTGTCTATTAATATTTTATGCTTTTAGGACAATAGTTCCCTATGCTAGCTATGTGCAGCTACCACCAGTAGGGAGTATACTGAGGCTGGCATGAGAAGGTGCAGTAGTTCCTGTGCCAAGTTCTCTTGCTAGTTTAGAAAGATGTTTCATCCTCTCACTCACAAATGTACTTCTCCTTGTTCTCTGTATTTCTGGGAGGCAGACTGCAGCTGCTGTCTTTAAGCTGGGAGGTCTTTGCCAAATTTCATCAGCTGAGAATCTGGATACTTTCTATTGGTGTCTTTCTCCAGAGAAGACACTTCTGTGCCCTCTGTGTGAGGTGGGAGGTATTGGTAGAACCAGCTCCCAGTGGTGCAATGTCAAATTCTCAAAATGTCAGATTTATGTGTGCATGTGATGGTGTAATTTGGCTTTCTGCTGTGCAAATGAGAGGATTAATTTCCATAATACAGAAATTAACAGTGCAGTTGATATTTCCCCATCTCTCAGCACAAATTAGCAGCTGTGGGTGACAGCAGCCAGTTCAGTCTCCTTTTTCTCCTCCCTTCAAATGGCCATTGATGAAGACACTTGTCCCAATTAAATCATTCTGGATGCCAAATTGGTGTTATCTCCTCCTGCTCCATTTGCCTCCTTGTTTGTCTAGGTCTGAGGCTTCAAGTATTTCCTGCAAGTCACAGCTCTGACTGCCTTCCCTGAGCAAAAAGCAGGGGAAGCAGCATGTTTGCTCCAGCCTGGGCTGGTAATCCTGCATGTGATGCACACATATGGCAGTGAACCAAAAGTGCTGAAGCAGGGGTGCACATTCTCCTCTGCAAACTCTGCTGTGGAAAAGATCTTCCCTCTCTGAGCAATGAGGCAAACAATTGGGATCGGTCACATTTTAAGCCACTTGGGGAAAGTATTGCAAGCCTGTCTGTTTTAGCCCTTGTAATTCTGGTAGGTTTAGTTGTGATTCAACAATATGATGGACTTAGCTGAACACATAACGAACACATCAAGGCCCCGCAGGCTGTGAGGGAAAATCACCTTGTTATCATGCACCAGGTCCTGGAATCACAGCTGGAAACTCTTGAGCCAGTCCACTGATGGACTGCTACTGTTGGCTGTAAGCTGTTTGTTGTGGAGAGCTTTGTATCTAAGGTTGGGCAAAGAATAAACAGTTCAGTTTGGAACTTCAAACACAGCAGGGGGGCTGTGGAGAGAAGGGAGACTTGGTCTCTCTCGCTTTTGTTCCTCCAGACAGATCCCATGTGGAATTTCACTCAACTGAGAAACTCTGAAGGTCTCTGCTGAAATTAATTGTAGTGACTGGCACTTACATTTATTCACATAAAGCAAACTACTATGTTTTTTAAACCTGCAAATGTACCCGGGTGGATCACAGAAGCTTGTATGTGACAATAATTCTTCAAGGATATAGATAATCAATAAGTTTTTAGAAATAAGGGTGTGTTTGGGTGTCAATTTCAACACACTGGGATGAATTTGGGTTTCTCTACTGAACTAGAGAGATCTTTACCAGAAGTTTCATAAAGTGCAAGAAAAATCTGAATTTGTCTTTTTGTCTTTTAATTGTTCCATAAAGTATCATAGGCTTCGCATTATGTCTGTCTGTAAATAATCAAACCTAAAAGAGGGGTGAGAATTAAAATTCTAATATATGTGTAGTGTCACCTATCCTGATAGTGAAGCCACCTTGGATTTCATCCTGTTTGATAAAATAGTAACGGAATGCAGCAGATTAAAGAAAATGTCCTTGTGACTCTGATTTCTTCCTTGACTAAGCATTTTTATGATAATGTATAAATAAATAGGATAGTGCAATTTCAGCTCAACTATGATACAGAATAACAGTTATGTGCAAGCTCTTGTATCAATCTGTCAGACTGATATCTTTTCCAAGTAAGAGTTAAATGAGGTGTTATAAACTTGGCAGGAGAAAGAAGACATTGGCTTTTGGGAGGACAAAGATCCCAGCCCCTTCTGACTTCATCACTCGACGGAGGCAAGAACTTGGACTGTCATTCTTTTGCAGATGCTCTCCTAGTCCAAATTGTGACTTCCAGCTTCCCTCTGTCTTCTGCAATGTTAAAAATCTGCACAAGTGCAGCTGTAGACAGTTGTCCCATAAGCTTCTCTCCTGGAACTTAAAAAAAAATTGAGAGGTGTGTGTTCACAAAATGTGTAGTTCACTAAACAAGCTCACTATTTCAGTGACACTACTTATTCCAAGTAAGTAAAATAACAGGTTGTTGGTGTTCTTTTTTAAATAGGATTGAAAAATCTATCTAGTGTAATAACTACCCTGTAGTGGATAATATGCTTCTAGAGTCTCTATACATTTGTGAATAGAAAGATATTTACCAGTAGGAGTTGAGGCATTAAACTAAGTTAAGACAGTATTTTCAAAGGCTTCTTGCAACTTACTCTAAAGCCTCCAGTGCTCATCACTGTGAAAAGCTACAGGACTATGTTGACCATGGGTCAGACTCAGGTAGGAGATGGCAGTCCCTCTGAAAACACAGCCATTTGCAGAGATATTAGTGACTAATTGCTAACGATATCAACTTCAGTACAGTTGCTAGCACTGAGTGAGACTACACACTTGGGACTGGGAGTTTCCCTGTTTCCTGTGGGAGCAAAGAAGGGCAGGACAAGTGTAAAAGTGGTCATACTATGTGCTCGATGTGTGTAGGTTTTTCTAATTCTAGCAGTATAACATGTCACTATCCCCATCCTGGAATAACAAATTGTTCAGCACACATACTTTGCCACTGTATGTTTTCCATGGGCTGTCATGCCTAATATTCCTGAAGTACATCATGACTTTAGTTCTTCTAGCTGACTTTTAAAAATAAGCAAACATTTGGAACAATTTGTTAGCTACAGAAAATGTCAGATTTTCATTCCTGATATAATGACAGTGCATGCAATTTTCATCTTTTTAAGAACTCATTCTGGACTTGCAAGGAATAAAAACAAATGTGCTTACATCTGTCTTAATATATGTGTATGATATTTCTACAATGTCTCCAGGAGCTACAGCCTTAAAAACTGTTACTATGCTCAGGACTGCTATTACTGAATTCTTTACCATATGGTGATTCTTGATGAATAGATCTTGTGGAATGATTCAGAAATTCTTTTGTGAATGAAAGGGATACATTTACTGTTAGAGTGGGGTCATGTTATTCATTGGACAGTATCTGGGCAATTGCCAATTTCTTGGTGAAAGTATCTTCACTTTAATAAGTTAAGTGCTCCAAACAGTCATGTTGAAGTTGGGATATCTGTTAGGAATTATTTTTTTAATAATTTTTTTTAATCTAGCTATTCTAAATGCCTGTATCATCTGCAGAAGAACTACCTTAAACCAGCAAATATCTGTGTAATCTAAACTGTCAGATCAGACTTCACGTTCCATTGCTGGAGAGAAGGCAGCAGAGTCAGTCCATCCTAAGATATGTCTCTGACATGAACCAGTCTCTAGAGGCTCCTATCACTTTTCATTGATTGAGAACCATTAAACTGCTACACTTTCTCTAGACAGCTAAACTTATCTGAGACAAATTTACCAGTGAAGAGGTATTAACAAGTGGCTTTGACAGGACAAAAAACAGGCATTACTATTCACAAATAAGGTGGATCAGTTACAAAGAACCCTTTGCAGAAACAGAGTGCATCAGCCTAAGGTGGGCAGCACTTCTGGATGAGGAGTTACTGAACCCAGAATGTCCTGTACCCAAAGTCAACTCATAAACAATTTACTGAGTAACGTTAGGCTGTGCCCGTTCGGAGTCCTGCAGAGTGGTTACTCTGCATTGTCACTCTGTGTTAGTGTCTGATCATGACTTTGTGCAGTAACAAGGAAATGCTGCATGTAGCTTGGAAACAGTATAACCACATTAGCGAGTGAGCCAGGGCAGTGTTGCCGTATAAATATTAATGATTCAGTGTCTCTGCACAGCTCTGTATTGCAAAGCACTCTTCTGCCTACTCCTCTGACTTCTGGGTGATTTGCTTTGCCTTTTCCTTTCTTATCCAAAAACAGTATTGAGGAAAATAAATAATTTTCTGAAAGAACTGTTTCAATTAGCATTATTTTTCTTTGGCTTCTTCAGAGCAGTGTAGATGTGGTTCTAAGAGGCACATATTTGCTGCCTTCCATCTGCTTCAGGGGCAATAGTGACTTGTGACATCACTAATGACACTGGAGGAAAAGCCAGAAGGCTCATCCAATCCAGACATTTGTGCTTTGCATCTCCTATACGCACATTTAAAGGAAAAAAAAGAGGGGGCAGGGGAAAAACAATGCAGCACTTTAGCTACTTGATTTAATCTAGCTGTTCGGCTTTGGGGCTAGATTTTGCTCATGTTCAAACATTTTGATGTAGACATGATGCAAGGTGGAGGGCTCTTCTATATATGCACAGACAGTCCTTGCCATAAAAAGTATACATTTCAAGTAAGTACAGAAATGGCTTTATTGTCTGAGGAACAGGACAAGCACCTATAACACAAGATTACAAGGATTTGCTTAGTACTTCAGTAAGAAACTTAACCAGCACTTGCCCACCACCTCCACCCTCCCCAACAAGTACAATACATTAGAAATATTTCTGGGGATCCTACAGCAAGTCAGATGTGTTCTTGTTTGGTGGGTTTTGTTGGTTTTATTTTTTCTTAAAGGAAGGTTTTTCTACAGAACTTCATTACCTTGTGATTCAGCTCAGCTACCTGTGTAGATTCAGTCAACAACCTTGAGTAACAAAGAAAACAGAAATCTGAAGTTGCTGAAGTTGAATATCTCTTCCTCCTCCTTATGTATATTTGTTTCTTCTGCTCCATATAGCCAGCTTTACACTTTCCTAGTCATTTAGTGTTTAAGCTCCCCATATTTATGCTTAGCTCCTGCTTGTGCCTGTATGACATTCAGGTACCCCAGAGTATCCCTCTGCTGCTCTGTCATAAATAAGCAGTGACCTGGCACAGCTCTGTTTTTCAGAGAGCAGGGTGGGCTTTCAAACTCTGTTATATGACTTGTCCCTGTATGTGACACAATATGAAAAAACACCCTGTCTGAGGCAGTAGACCTTATTCCAGGGTGAGGTCTTTCACTTCCTAAAGGTAAATCTAGACCAATACAAGTGGATTTTTCCACTCACACAGCCACTGTGGTGAGCAGAAACTCCTGTAACTTTATCAATTTAATCACAAACACACTCATCAGAAGTCCTGCTCCTTTCTTTCCCAATGTACAATCCTGTAATACTTGTACTAAATGAAATCTTCCTTAGCAGTCAGTAGCAACAGATCACTTCCTTTTAAAAGAGGTTGCACTGGTAGTTACGCCAACCTTACACCCCACAAAGCCAGCATAAAAAAGGTGGGTGAGAATCCAGTAAGCAGGCAAAAACTGTTTAGCTCATGTCTCAGTAGGGATAGGATAGAGTGTTTATCCAGTGAGATTTTACTGGGATTTACATTTTCAATTTTATGCCAGTGCTCTCTGAAGTATGATCTAGTTAGTAAGAGGTGTTTTGAGATTCTTTTTTCCAGTGTTAGATTACTTTCCTATTCAAAAAGCCTTTTCCAGATTTTTTCTGCAAATCAGTAAGAGTTTTGATCACATTTTAATATTTTTTTAATCTTCCCCATAAAAACAAGGAAAAATAGTCTGAACTGAAGAAAATATTTCAAAAACCTTGTTTTAATTCAAGTGTTGCTTACCTTTATTGTATTTATTTTATGACGTGTTCATAGTTGATATTTTTCATATGTTGTATCAAGGCTTGTTATAATTGCTGATAGGAGTATGACAGTACTGCTAACCATAGGCTGAGAAATCTCACTAGCAGAACCTGCAGGAAATAAAGTCTGAAACACATGTATGTCAATGTGTACCTGCAAAAAATTTTTCTCCAGTTCTGATTAAAGCTAGAAACTTTGACAATATACCATAGAAAATTAGATCTTTTTTCAGTTGTCTGCCTAGAGAAGGTCTGTGCAGGTTTTGGAAATTTTTCACATTAAGGATGTGGTGTAAGAGGTAAGAAAACCTATCTCAGTACCTCTCATTTTAGTCTGAATGACGTGAGAAATGTTATTGTTACACCTATAGGATAGCAATACCCTCCCTTTCAATCTGTAATAGTCTGTGGTTCTAGTATCAAAAATCAATTTCCTCCAGAGGACCATCTTGGACAGTCCTTGGAATCGATGCTTCAAAGGTGGGAGATTTTTTGGTCTATTTTTGTCTTGGCTTTGCATTTTGAATGTCAGCTGCACTGTTATTCTCCATTTCTGGAAGGCAAAGAGTTACGAAGGCAGTGGTGATGCTTTTTATATTCTGCCTATGAATATGGTAATTCAAATTTAGAAGTTATTTTAAGAAGTGTTCAACAATCTCCTGTGGGATGTACATAGTTCCTACTATTGTACCAAACCCTTGATATACATTCTGAGGGCAGGATGGGTACTACTTTCCAATTTGAACACGTTTCAAGTCTGAAATGCAATCTACAGGTCAAGCCAAAGAAAGGCTAACAACAAAGCGTAGGATTTATTATATGCAGAACTATGCTGCTTATGTTACAGATTAGGCATTTACTTTGTATACGATGTGCTCCCCAGTTTCTCGTAAGAGACAGCTTTAAGCCTGACAATATCATGTTGAGAATCACCAGGTGGAGTTATTGCACACATTTTAGGGATTATTTTTCTGACTACTTAAGCACTGTTAGAGACGTAGTTACATTTGTTTTCCTTTTGTGAAATATTTCTGACTGCAGGGTGTATCGTAAGTCATGAGGGGTGGTATTTTCTGTTCTTAAACTCCCTATCTAGAGCCTTTTCTGTTAGCCCCTGGGAAGTAAGCAGTTATATCTGGTCCTAGTGTCTTAAGACAGCTGTCTGCATGTTGTTTGCAATCTTCTCTGGTTTAGGATTGTGTATACAGTGTCAGTAAACACATTGCACAGGGTATACGCCTGAACTGCACATCAGACAAGTTTGTAAAGGTGAGGAAAAATACATGTGAAGATTGAGATATGGGTAAGTTTGGGTCATTGCTGTCAAGTGTGGAAGAGGAGCCAAAATCAACAGGGATCCCAGGAAGAGGGAAGCTGCCTGTTTGGAAGACGCCGCAGGAGGAGAGATGTGGAGCATTGCACAGGGTCCTTCAGCAGAAAGGAGAATAAGTGGAAGTGGGGGATGAAGGCAAATGCTGTAGGAAATATCCAGAGGAGAGTGTAGAAGTGTAGAAGGGGATAAGGAAATTGAAGAAAAGGTATGGGAAGGATGGATCATGAAATGCAGATGAGAAACAAGCTGGAGGTATTGGAGTATAGGGCGGACGGGCAGGTACAAAATAAACTTGGAAAATGCTTCAGGGAGGGTTCTGACCTGGCTCAGGCTCACTCTGGCTGCCAGCAGAAGTGCAGGATGCGTGCGAACATGACAGGTGCTTGTCACCATCAGGCTCCCTGTGGGGCGGGGGGGGATGATGCAGCAGCTGTATCTATCCCAATGTAATGAAAGGCGTATTGATTAATTGGGAACCCGCATGTAGAGTTATAGCTATTCTGTCTGAATGTCAGTAAGATGATGTGGATGCCTACTTTAAATGTTAAAATATTCTTTAGATTGTAATCACATGCATTTCTTTTACTCTTTGGAGTCAATCCACTGAGATCTGACTCATAGGCAGAGTGATCTCTCAAAGTCAAGTTGGTATTTGAACAGCACTTAATATCTGCCCTGAAAAGTCCAGGCTAAATATCCATTAAAAGAAGGCACTCAACACCATATTCTAAACTGGGGTAACATCTACAAATACTTAAGTAGTAATTTAAGAATTGAAGAATAATTAACAGGAATTAACAGATTGCTTACTGTGGTTTTGTGGGGGAATGATGATGTTTGTCCACTTGTAAATAAAAGCATGACAAATTAACAAAGAAGTCAAATCAAGGAAAGGTTCTGCAAGTAACTGCAGAATATGCTTTCTCTGTCACTTCAAATCACTATGGAGGATAGGGTGCTTAGGGATTAGTATAGATTGCTGAGAGAAACTGCTATATGATATACAAGAGGTATGATCTCGAGGATCACACTGATCTTCCCTCTCAGTTTATAAACCCATTAAATGCCCTATGGGACAAATAAATCCACCATTTCTATAATAGAAAAGCTCTCTGGAAAGCGTGGTTCAAGCACAAGCACTGAATCAGTCCTGCATACAGACTTCTCAGGGATAAGTTAAAGTGCCTATCCTGTATAATGTGCAATTGTTTAGCCTGCAGAAAGTTAACTTTTACATGGTGAACAGCAGATGCAGAGACCAAACAGTGGGTCAACCACTGCAGATATTTATGCTGTCACTTTGTAATAGGCAATTTAGGCAACGTTGCCTCTAATATTTGTGTGTATTTTTCTCTACTCCAGACAAAATGTCCCATACCTCACTAAAATAAAATGAGAAATGCTGATTTTCCCTATGACATATTGAGTTAGAGACATTCTGGATGCTCCTATTTTTCAAACACAAGATCATTAGTGATCTGTAAACTCCAGGACCTAAGAGAGGGAAGTAATTCCATATGGCACTCTTATACTACTGGGTTGATGGACACATAAAAGAGGAGAAAGTGCCCTAAATAAAACACTTGAATTGATCCCCACCCAGTTTTTATCTCTGAGGCAGAATAAATTCTGTTTGTGCATCTTTCTCTCCTTCTCTTTGTGCTTTTCTCAGATGACATTTTATTGTCCTCCTGTTGCTAAACTGATGTTGGAAGAGATTACCTATTGTGAAGCTGGAGAAAGAAATATTGCCACTGGCTTCTGTCACTTACCTTTCCAGGAGTTAAAGTTACTGAAATGAAGATTAAGGGCAGGGAGAGAAGGGAGCAACAGGGCAGAGGAAATGGCTGAGTGTAAAAAATGACAACTCATGAGTAGGAGGATTCTCTGTGAATCCAAGGAAAGTGCTAATCAAGTAAGTGATTATTGTTCCTTTCTGAATCATCATTAATGATCTTTCACATTGTTGGTATGAATGCAAAGAACTGATAACCTTGGCTATTTACCTTCCCATAGATGGATGTTTTCTAGCAGCAACTTGTCATAGAAGGATGTGGAAAAGAGAAAAACATCTGTTAATTCCAGTGAAGACTTCAATGTGCTGATATAATTTCACTAGGAAGTCCTTCGGTTCCTCACTGGGATGTAGAAGTACAACAGGATGTCCTTGGTGTCTGCATTTTATTAGAGGTTTTTATTATAATTATTTTTCCCTTCTGAGGGAGAGAAAGGTTGCACTGTAACCATCAGATTAGTCGATCTACATGTCTATATTCTGGTTTCAGAAATTCCTTGGATGTGAGAGGTGCTCTGCTAAACAGTAGAGAGAGATACGTGACATATTTGCATTTCTTGAGCACTTTTCACACAAGTCTTTGGAAAGACTTAATATTTTAAAGATTTGGTTGTCTTTATTGACATTAGTTATCTGTATTTTATCCAATGAGGTCATTTATTTGGTCTTATGCTGTTGCCATTGTTTGCTAGTTAACGAGTGCCCATTCCATGCAGTGTCTGGAAGGGTGGATATAGTTAGGTACTGTCAGACTAGATCAGACCCAAGGTCTCTAGCATCCATGATCTGCATCCAGCAGTGATTGACATAATAATTTTTAGAAGATATAAGAATTACCATAATGAATATTTCTCATATGTGCCTACTGAAAATCCCACTCAGTCTCCCAGTAAATAAAAACTCACTTTATCTTAGGTGTTTCAGATTTTGTCTCTTTCCAAAGATGTTTTTCTTTTCACCATTAGTAATTTGAAGTCTTACAAAATTTTGTCTCTGACTGCACAGTCCCTCTAAGAAATTTTCCAACCTGTTTTGCTCACTGACATCCTGTGGCAGTGAGGTTTACAGTCTTCTGGAGATTTTTAACTGCATCTCAACGCCATGATCATACCTATCTTCATATTATGAGAAAAAGAAAATCAAATTCTAAATCGAAGCTTGAGGTGACTCATTCTATCATGGTTTTTTTGATTACATCTTGTCTTATTTGTCTCTTTTCTAGAATAAACTTCCCCAACACTTAAAAACTCTGTTCATGTAAGGGTACTTTCTAGGCTGCTATGTTCTTTTCTTTTCAGATTGTTTCTAATGCTTCAGTGTCACTTGGGAATGGAGTGAATAGAACAGAGCAGATGTAATAGATGAGGAGATACAATTTATTTATTCAATCATTCCTTATTCTTTATCACATCCAACATACTACCTAATATTGTACTTTACTCACTTTAGTTAGTGTTAGCTTCAGGGCTTCCTGCCTAAAAGCCAAGGTCAAAGTAATGAAATATCATAAAGGAAACACTATGCACAGAATTTCAGTTTGTAAAAGGATCACATGAGGGGATTATCTGCAGTAAGAAAAGTTAGGGTTAGATGACACAAGCAGCTTGTTCTGGCTGTGTACTCCTAGG
The DNA here is from genome assembly GCA_013400615.1 of Syrrhaptes paradoxus. Taxonomy (NCBI): domain Eukaryota; kingdom Metazoa; phylum Chordata; class Aves; order Pterocliformes; family Pteroclidae; genus Syrrhaptes; species Syrrhaptes paradoxus. The sequence continues at coordinate 28,271 of VZTO01026622.1, forward strand.
AGGTATGTGCAATATCGGCAGCAGGTCTGTTCTTGGGGGTTTTTCTACTTTTGAAAGATGGCAGATGAGGCAGATTTGTATTCCTGATTTGGGATTATGATTTCAACTGATACGAGATATGCCTAACAATTGCCTCTAACTTTAATTTCTGAATAGTCTGGGGCTCTGCAGTTGCTTCCAAAGCTTGAAGGGTTCTGTTAATGTGTGATGCCAGCTTTTGTGTACCATGTAAAAATGAGTAATTGTGGGAGATTTAGTATGATGAGCACAACCAATGAGTTGTGAGGTCAGAATGATCTCAGAAAAGTGCCACCAATTGGCACAAACCTCACTGAGTTAGTGTCATACCTCATCCATTCCACCTGAACTCAGACATCAAACCTTAGGTGAACTGAATGTTGCTATTTTGTTTTACTAAGAGCAAGATGAGGTAATCTGCTTCCCTCCGCAACCTCTCAAACCTGTGTTTTCAGCTAAAATTTCACGTTTAGTATTATGAGAAATGCAGTGTTGTTGTGAGAGACTACTTCCTACCTGAGGCCCAACAGCCAGTTCTAGGGGTCTGTGAATGGTAACAAACCAAGCTAAGCCTGTTGCCAGTAAGGTTGAACTAGCAATGTGGCAGTCTGCACAGATGTTGTAAATTAAAAGCAATTGAAAACCCCTTCAGTCTAGTCAGTGACTACTGGCAAGCTCGAGACCTGGCTTTTGTGGTGTGGAAGTCATCTTCACATAGCAACTACTTCTGCTTTCCCTAAATGATTTGAAGAGGTTTTCTTTTGTTGTCTTGTTATAATTGTAGAGTGAAGCAACCTTGGGAAACTGTAGAGGGAATATTAAAATATATTGGAATGCCTTTATTTCTGTGCTGTGCTCTCATGTCTTAAATAGGTAAGTAGTCTCTGCTAGAAGAAAGGGAAAAAACATCAGTAGATCATTAAACTCAAGGCTGAAATGAGTAATCAGTGATTTTGGGCTGCCATTTAATATGCATTAGCATGTTATCATGTAGTAAGGATTTTCAGCCTGGAATATTGAATTGTTTCGAAGGGAGTCTGCCAAATTTTCTGGGAGTGGATAGGATAGCATAAAAGGCAATAACCATGGAAACTGTTTTAGGCTTCCCCACATTAAAAGGAAAAAATTTTTTCTTCTGAGGAGGAAAGGTTGGTACCTTAACAAAATGTTAATAACCCCAAATTACATAAGGAAAGCAAGCAGTTTGTGACAATCAGAAATAGGTGTATCAGTGATGCTTAAGAGCAGTAAAATAGTTTTTTGAATCAGAATACAATAAGATGAAATAGATTTGTTCTGCTATTCTGTTAAGAAGGAAAAACATGCATCAGGTTGCTCAACACCCAAATATGAGGAAGTGTTGACGTTCCCTGTGTACAGCAGAGTGGGAAACAGAGCACCTATAGGAGGACTCTGTAGAGTGTAGAGCTCCTCTACAGCCCTTTCTGTAATCTGTGTCTTCTCTTGTCCACTTGCCCTGCAAAAATACACAAGTCTAACTCATTTTACAGTGCAAGCTGGATCTTCTTGGACCAGCAAATGAAAGCCAGCAGCTAAGAAACAGTGGGACATGGTGTGGGAAATCTGTAAAAATCTCTCCTCTGAGGAGGAACTACAGCTCAGAACAGTAAAGCATGCCCTTATACTGGCAGAAATGTGCTGCTCAGAATGACAGTGACATTCGGTGGCCTCTGGCACAGCCTACACCACTCATGTTGTACTTGTCAATACAAGCAATGCAGATTTAGTGCCAGGAAGCATGTGGTTTATATCATCCAAACAATAATGTAGTTTTTCATGTTTGAGCTGTCCATTAGTTCAATGGATCCTGGTTTTATCTAAGAATCTGCAGGGTCTGGTCTATCAACTGTGCATTCTGATTTAGGATCTTGTGCATCATTTTACCTAACCTGGTAGACCCCAGCCTGGTGTGTACTAGCTGCCCCTCTGGACAGGGAAAATGACACATCGTTCATTTGAGCTCTGTTCTTACAACATCGATGCATCTGATTTGGGTCCTTAGGGTCTGTAAACTCAGTCCTGAATGACTCAAATTGATGATAGTGGAGGGGAAAGTAGACCAGCAGAAACAATAATGGCAATGAAAATGTGCTCAAGAGAAAGCTTAAATGGCCTTCTAAATTAATGTTTTGTCACTAAATAAACAACAAATGCCAAACCAGCTGGACCTGTTTAGCACCCTCCTTCTCAGCTAGAATTACTAGGGTGTATGGCTGATAGACAGCCAAGCTAATTGCCTCTGGTTCTGTTCATATTCAGATTCTGGCAAGTCCCGTTCATGTAGTGCTTGCCTTAAGCTATTTATACCTGGGCCAAATTGCCCTCGACCCATCTGATCAATCTGCAAATCTCTGGACTTTGCAGTAGGCTGAAGGTTCATGAGATTGGGGATGTCTGTGTGACACTCTGTTGCACAGTGTGGATGGATGTTTGCACCACGGTCCAGCACTTTTCCCTTCCATTGTCCAGTTCCTATCTTGCACACAGACAACCTCACTAATGAAACCAATGGGACTTTGAGGACAGCTGTTCACGTATGTCGTGGCAATAGCCTCAGCATGCAAACTCTTCTAAAAAAACATCAGAAAGTGTGTGGTCTCCAAAAGCCACTGTCCGAAACCCTGATGGGGAGTGAGAAAATGCTCACAGCAGATTTATTTCATCATTTACTAGGCAAAGACAAAGCTGTCAACAATGATATCTCCTTCTCAATTAAGCTCACTGTTACAGTCCATAAATCACAGCATGCCTTCTTTGTGTGGAAAGAAAACCTGTACAATTTCTGAAAATGCTCGTAAACACAGTGTGTAGGAAATAACTAAGTTTTTTTAACCAAGTGCATTTCATCATGTTGCCTCAATACTGAATCATGACTAAGGCTATTAAAGAGACCAGGCAGTTGTGTTACACTTCAATGTCAGGTGAAGATCTGCTAAAGTGTTTTTTCTGTACCTCTCACCTGCTGATATTTTTGATCAGAATTGTCTTCTAGCCCTTTCCCACCAAACTGTAAAAAATAGGACTACAGAGATTTCCATTCCCTTGTTCCAGTACAGGATCAACTCTACCTACGTCTGTCTTCATAAATACATCCAGTGACACAGCTGCCAACACCTTTTCCAGGGAAGTGATTCCAGTGTTTTGTTACTTTAATTCAGGAATTTTCTATTTCTGACCAGCTTGATTGCTCCATGCTACAATATGAACCTATTACTTCTTAGTTTGGACCCTTTCACTTGCACTTAGACTCCAAATTTATCACAGGAGATTGGGGTTGTTTGTTTTGTTTTTGCTTCCCTTGCCCTCCCCCCAGTAGATGCTGTAAGAAAATAATGTGAGTACTGTGGGAATGCTAGTCCTTTACACAGTAGTACAAAATAGGATGAGACTACAGAGGGTGCTCGTAAGATGACAGGTCAGATAACCTATGAAAAGACCTAAATTCTTTAATAAGGTTTCCCTACTCTGAAAATGTGAATGAAAGTCACAATAAAATGTGAGACACTACTGTGGCAAAGCTTATTAGTATGTTTGCTGTGGGTATCTGTGGGTGAGTGTGTTTGGTGGGATGAAATGCGTACCTCTCACCTGTGAAGGAACATAAGCCATGTCCTTGGGTTAGTGGTGGTTTCCTATAGCCGTGATAGTCAATGTATATCATACTAACTTGGCCTAGTCACCTGATTTCATTTCAGAAGGCTAGAAAGTTGCTAATCAATAAGCAGTTCAGCACAATTATCTCTTTATTCATGGTGTGCCTGCCCAGCTGCCCAGCTGTCTGGAGAGAACCGTAGTTCCTGTATCTCATGGTCCATTGAACAATAAGACTGAGTATGTCAATTCATGTAATAATAAAGTGCAGTGTACTTTCCATGGGACTGATGGAGGAGGGGCTGAAATGTGCAACATAGTGTTGCATTTTACCTGTTTTGCATATTCTGTGACCCTATAAAAATGTAATAATCCAGATAAATAGCTGATGATGTATTGTGCGCAAACACAATTTATGTATATTTTGATTGACACAGTACTGAAAACAGCTGTGCATACTTCTTGCCTACAAAATAACTCGTCCTAGTGGCTACACACATACCACACTTTGTGTACTACTTATTTAGGAATGAGATGAGGTAGTGCGTATGGATATAATGATCAAGAAAGATATTAGGAGGTTTTGAAGAAAAATGGTAAAGCACTTGGTTTGCCAGATGGAGCAATTGTGCTGGGTCTATACTGTTGCTGAAGGATAGCCTATGGGACCTAGCTGCTACAGATTTAGGTAGATTTAGATTAGATATTAGGAAGAAATTTTTTACTGTGAGGGTCGTGAGACACTGGCACAGGTTGCCAGAGAAGTTATGGATGCCCCATCCCTGGAGGTGTTCAAGGCCAGGCCGGATGAGGCTTTGAGCAACCCAGTCTAGAGGAGGGTGTCCCTGCCCATGGCAGGGGGGTTGGAACTCGATGATCTTTAAGGTCCCTTTCAACCCAAACATTCTATGATTCTATAGGGATGAAGAAGCACAACTCTTACTGCCTCCCTGCTCTCTGAGGTCCAGTGTAGGTGCCCCACTGAAGCAGAGGGTTTTGTGTAGGAGAGTCCTGTCATCTTCCTCTCCTCGCTTTTCAATCTTAGAGGGATCAACGGTTCTCCCATACCTAGCATACATCTGTAAGGTGGTGTGAAACCTAAGTGCAGGAACAAAAAGTCTGCACTACTTAGTGAGACAATGTCAACCTCTCCATAGACCCAGATACAGGGAGCTGAAAAGCAGTGGTCAAACCAAGTCTTCAAGCTTGCTCCCTAACAATGGAATATACAAATAAAATAAGGTATTTCATTTTTTAGGAGACCGAGCTGATGGTTTCTGTGCCTTAGCTTTAAAGGGAACCATGAAAGTTTGCTCAGATACAGGAAAAAAGGAAGGATTTAAAATTCTTGCTCCAGGTAGAATAAAAGCAGTGAAGGAATTGGAAATGTCAAGAAAGTAAACTAGATGCATGAGAATTTGAAACCTTATGAGGGATTACGCATTCCATCTAAAATAACAAAACAGATATCCTTAATCTCAGAGGAATATATGACTAGAAAATGTTCCCTGGTTAATCAAGTCCAATCTCTTATTATATATGGTGCTGTTCATTTAAAAATGAAAAGATGATGAGGGGTGCCTGTTCTTCACTACTGTCAGTCTTTTCCAGAATTTCAGTGCTGTGAGGGTTGTAAATTTTTCTCTGTTTTCCAGTATGGATGTATTTATGGCCAGTTTGCTGTAGTGTAGGGTGCTTTACTTGCATGTCCTTTACATGCTTCCTGTTCCTAATAACATTAAAGGTTGTCCTTGCTCAGGCAAGCAAGTACTTTACTTATTAGCAGAGTTTGGACACTTGGGATACTTGGCATGAGAAGTGTAGTGCTTGTGCAAAAGTAGTCAGCACTTGAGATAAGGGTGTCTGCAGCCACTAGAGACAAGATCACACTTGCTAGGCCTAAGAACTGCAACGTATATAAATAAGTCCTTTCAATTTGTTCCATTGGGCATTTTTTTGAACACCTCTTTTGTTCCTGCAGTTCTGAACCACCTAAATTGCTTATGCAGGATGAGGTGGTACCAGTAGTGATGGGGAGTGAGACTGAGACAGAGGACTGTAGCCTCAGCACTTCCTGAAGCATTTCCATCCAGAATCTAATGACTGGGTTGAGAGCCTGAGACAACATATTTATGTCTTGGTCAACAAATAATGCATATTTCATTATTTATACTGCAGGTCCACTCTGAGCTTTCAAACCTAAACTGGAAACTATATATATATATAAAAAAGGTGGGGTGGGGGCTTTTCTGAAAGGGAAGCTGCTGTCCTTAGGCCTCTTCTGAAGGAAAAGTATGTAAAATAGCCATTGTGGAACTGGATACATTATAGTATCAATAGAAAGAGGATATTAATAGAGCAAAACCAGTGACAAGACAGCACACAGATTGCTTGAGGTGAGATATCATCCTGCATCATAAACACATGCTGTTGTTATTTCTAAACTGGAAGATGGAGAGACCCTGGACAAATACAGAGAGATGAGGCTGAGCAAGGTGCTGTATGGTTATTTATTTTATTTTATCCACTAGCACTCCCAAAACTATAATTCCAAATGACATGGAACTTCTTTCCTTGCATGAAAACCCATGTTGCTAGTTTTCATTTTAAATGATGCATTTAGCATGCTACAGACAAGTGCTAGGAACCTTCAAAAGAATCTGATCTACTAGAGGGTGAACTGAAACCCATGGGCTGTCCCACAGTGTGAGAGTGATTTAAAATGATAGATAAATATCAGTGGTTATGTTTTTTGTACATGTATGTATTTTGCACACAAATTCCAGTAGCAAGCTCTCCCTATGTGTTCTAACACAGGCTCCCTTTCCCACAAAAGGGTTGGACCAGATGTTCTTTCAGTCCCTTCCAACCTGGTCTATTTTATGATTCTATGAGGATGAATTGTTACTTGTTCAGTCTTCAATGCAGTTTCAAGGTGAGAACAGGCATCCCTGGCCTAGGTGTGAGATAGATGGAGTTCGGATTTGCTTTGCTGTGTCCCTGGGAACAGAAGAGTACCCCTCTGTTAATTAACAGTTGACAATTGTTTCACAGAGACCCAGTAGAAGAAAATAAGCAACATATTGTGTCTTGGAGTGGTCTGCTTGTGAGTTCTGCTTCCCTTTCATGCTTCTCAAGCACAAAGGGAAGAGCAGAACCTGGCCATTAGTGAACACTGGAAACCCTCTGGGTCCCATGAGGGTAGAGCGTATGGGCATTACTGACAGGGACTTGATAAGGTTAACTGAGTTAATGGAGAATTAAGACATTCTTTGAAACACACACCTGCCTACAGATGAAATGTCCCCTAAAGAATTAAATTATAGACTGGGAGGGTAGGAAGTTATCTTCTGACCTGTGTGTGTGGCATATTGTTTTGCTTAGATACATAAGCTTTAAATATCTAATTAAATGCTACAGTCATCACTGACTCAGGAGAGAGATGAGTTTTGGCCCATTAAAAGAGATGTTAAGACAGGGATTGTTCACTAGTGGGAAGTTCTGAAGAAAATAGATCAACATCTTTGTGTTAACCTCATGCTCTGGCATTTTTCATGGAAATAGGTCTGAAATATAATGTAACATCTGAGATTGCTTTCCAGAAATTTGTTATATCTTCTCTGCATAAATAGTAACTTTCTGACCTCTTCTATTGTTGCTTTTAATATTTTACCCTTTTGAAAATTAATTTTGAGCACTAGCTGTGCAAATAGCCTGACACAATTGAAAGTGTTGTGAGGAACAAGCAGATGTGGTTGAAGACAAGAATGATAAACTGAATCTGTTGCAATGAAGGATTATGACCTGATTAACAAATGCATGTCTGTTCAGGGGGAGTTCAGGGCATCAGTAATATTTATATTTGAATGTATTCAACATGTGTAGTCATGTGTGAGCTGGATCTGTATCAGAGAGCAATTGCTTGGTTTAATCACTTTTTCCTACTCCTCTCTTTTGTTTCTGCTCTTTCTTCCTTTCAGTGATACATAGGTTCATATCTTGTTCCTTTGCTAACCCAAAAACATACTGTTTGTAAATCAACTCCCTCCCTTCCAGTGTGTTGAGATGGTATTTTCCTGTTGGAGCCTGCCTGCTAGCTCCAGGCTTTCCTCTAGGCTGTTCCTGTTATTCTTGCTTGTCTTCAAGTATTAAGCAGCATACTCACATCCCAAACTGTTGGGACTCTACTGTGCTGGGCACCATACATACAAGCAGAGCAGGGAGGAGAATTGCATGGTTAGTTCAAATAAGATACTGAATGAAAGCATGCCAGGGAGTAATTTGACAAATATTTCAAATATTGCTCAGACAGCAGTGTGGAGAACATTAAAGGTGGTTACTGAAAAAGTCTTAATAGATCCCTGGAGGTGTTCAAGGCCAGGCTGGATGAGGCTTTGAGAACCTGGTCTAGTGGAAGGTGTCCCTGCCCATGGCTGGGGGTTGGAACTAGATGATCTTTAAGGTCCTTTTTGACCCAAACCATTCTATGATTTGGAACTATCCTGACTGACCATGATTTTTTTCAAGCTGCCCCATAAAAATGGTGACATTCCAGGTTTCACTGTATATCTGCCAGCAGCCCTAGTCAGCTATGTATCAATCCCAGTTGCTTCATGGGGAACATGTCTGATAGCTGCTAATTGCTGCAGCTGTCTTGTATCACGTGAGGATCTTAAAGGAGTTGTGCACCTCTGAAGATGGTCTAAAACCAACAAACAATTAACCAAATGAAGCACAGCAAAGGAAAAACAATTAAAGTGGTGTAGAGAGAGGCTGTTCAGTTGGACATCTTGATTTGTGTGTGTGTGTTACTAGTTAGTGTCCTAATTACTTATGTCCTTAATTTGAGAAAATTTCAATAGCTACTAGAAAATTGCTAGCACCAAAGAAAGCCCACATTGCAGCCTGAGTCCCTGAAAAATGTTCCTTTTAAAAGGAGAGGAATAGAAAAGAAAAGAAGAAAAAACCAAACAAACAAACTACAAAAAAACCCCAAAACAACAAAAAAAACCCCCACACAACCCCAACATATTCTAGGCAAAAAAGAATCAGAACATTTTCTTTCTCCAGCTGAAAAAAAGAATGCATATATGTACAGCTATTGTTTGCAGCTCCTAACTAGATAGTTCTGAGCAGAACATAGAAAAAATTTTAGCAGAGTCAAGTGTTTTGTGGCTTATACAGCAAGTCCATGACTGTGGTGCTGCACAAAGGATACTAACATAGATTCACATGATTGAAGATTATTTTTTTAGGTGAGATCTGTAGGTAATTGACTATAAGGGCAAAAGTAACTTTTTTTTGGGAAAAAGTAAGACAGAATGGGAGAGGGGATGAGAAGAAGGGAGGCAACTATGTCACGCTTCCAGTGAAGGATTATTTAGTAATCTTCAGCCACATGGCTTTACTCTCAGCAGTCAAAAGATCAATCCTTTTCAACTTTTAATGAAACAAACATAGTTTGATGCTTTTCCTTTCCTCATTCTGAAACTGCAGCTGAATATGTCTATTGCTATTGAAAATACCTTGAGGTGCTGAAATGGGTTTTATCAACCATTGTTTTATGCCTGGTAATATTCACCAAAATTGGATCTGAATTTCAATGCATTTTCAGAGGGTTTGTTGATCAATTTGTTTTAACACTGCCTCCAGGATTTGATGATAGATAAGTACAAATATTGATTGGAGGATGCTATGGCAGATGCAAGGTGAGATGATCAGATTTGTAATTTTGAACCTAGTCTTTAGACAATGGCATTGATAAGCAGGGTTCTAAGCTTCTGAAAAGCTATTTGGGATGATTTTAAGGAGCTTCTGTGGCCATGAGAAAATTCTTTAACATTGAGTAGAATGTTAAACTGAAGAGATTTAAAATGTATTCTTTGTGGAATAAAGTTTCAGTGTTATAAAGGAAAGAAAGAGTTGGTTGCTTTTGTTTGAAAGGAAGAGATTTTGTCTGGTTTCCATCACTGAAAGGAAATTCAGTTGAGGGGTTCTGATCTCCTGAGAAGCAAAAAAAAAGCCTTAAGAATAGGGACAACAAACAGAGCACTTCGGATATAGCCTTGAAAACAGTGTTTGAAACAAAGAATTACATTATTTGCACACCTGCATCAGCACTGAAGAAAGGTCACAATGTGTAAATGTACTGAGGACTCCTCCATTTTAATAACAATAATTCTGTGTCATTTAAAACTGTTTGTCTTGAAGCATTTTACAACTAAGAGAGCATGAAACACAGCTGTCTTTCAAACGAAAAATGGTAGCTGATCAAAAAAAAAAAAATGGTGTTCAGCAGCAAAAGGAAAAGGCATCTTAGCCAGAAAGTTGAAGTTACACCAACATTCAAGCCAGTTTCTCAGAGCATGTTGCATGGAACCTTGTCAAGCCTACTGAGCATCATTTATGCACACTATGTAAATCCCTGGGGAATCCAAAAGACCTACAAAGGACGTGTATCATACTTCTAGACTTAGTGTTCAGGGTGAATAAGCAAAGAATTAAACCAGGGCCCCAGTAGAATGGACAGAACCTCACAGAAACCAATTTCAGTTTGGGACCTTGGAGGAGGAATGATTCTGAACCTGGCATGTGTTCATAAAATCTGTTCAGATAAAAAGGGCTTAAAAGTAACAAATTTAATTCCTAGCTATCAGGATCATATTGCAAATTGGGACATATTTTCCATAAATATCACAGACTACAAATATTCTGATTAGCTTTCTCAGTAGCTAAGAAAATAAGATCCCATTAAATATCTGTATTAGACATTGAAGATGATGCCATATGTTAGCATCTATGTAATTTCCCCAAGATTTGCAATGAAGGCATTTGATCAGTGATTTGGAGATGGACTCTTAGTATATGTCTTCCTCAATTACCCAAGTAGTATATAACTTTTGATGCAGTACATGCCTGCTTAATGACTAGCCAGACTGTTAATTGCTATTACTTATTACCAAAGGCTGATAGCTCTGTGCTATGTTAAGAAGATAATAAATATATGGAACCTGTCTATTGCCTCACTCTTCTTTCATCAGCCCAAAGAAACCATAAAATGCAACCATTCTAAGGTAAAAATGTGTTTTCTGCTATGAAGGGGCAAAGGATCCAAAATAAAACATAATAGAAAAAGAGGCCGAGGGAAAGCACAGGTCCCAGTTTAGCAGCTAAAAGACTAATGGTGACCAGAGGATCAAACATTTCCTAGAAGTAAGGAAGAGGGCTTTTTTCCATTCCAAAACTCTGTAAGGCTGTGCTCTAATCTGGTATCTACACTTGAAAAAAAGATGCAGAAAGACAGTAAACTGTATAAGTGCATCCATCTACAGGAATTTTGCATGCGTCCAATCCAGTGACTTTCATACTTCATCAGTATGCTCTCCCAACCTGCTTGCTGCACAGATCAGTACTCTGCAGCAGTGTTATAGCAGAGTGCCGTTTGGCAAGAGAAGGAAAAATCTCAGATGGGATCAATTTTGCACATGACTTTCTTCTAAAAAACACCGTAGAGCGTAGTTCACAGAAGCAAAATAACAATGAAAAGTCAAACCCAAGAACAGAGTCCTAGAGGCTCTGATGTGTCATTGATGCAAATGAACTAGAAGATCCAAAGCTTAAATTAAAATGTCATGCTTCAGTTCAGCTGCAGTGCTTAAAGTTATGTTTATTTCCTACTATTTATTCATGCAATCTTTAATATGCTCGCAAATGTCAAGGTAAGTGCTATTCTTGTTCATTAAAACATTTTGTGGATCAATGCTTTCATGATATGCAAGGAGAAAACAATATTCTCCATTTTTTTCTATTTTGACTGACAAATTAACTTGCCTACACCTTCAAAGAGATCTGGTGATAACAGAAACCTATCCCCGTCACTATATACTATAAATGTTCGTTAGGAGACATGAGCACCCAGTGGTTGCTCATGAGACAAACCCTTAGTAGAGCAACAATTGCAGTAAGAAATACCAGTTACCCAATCACTTTGTAGTTTACTTCGTCTGTCTTTTCAACCTGTTACACTCAGAAGTTCATAGCTCTATGTCAGACCTTCTTCATTATTTTCTGTCATTTACTAGCTGAGTGAAGACCTGGTCCTTCACAGGATAAATCATTGTTTTTGTGTCTTCCTTCCAATTTATAAAGTCCACGTGAAAGTCACATCTTTCAGTTAGGTCTCAGTTTGGCTAGCAAAAACTGTGTTTTGACAAAACCAAACAAACCATCTCAATCCCCTCAAGAAAATAATGTATTTTATTGGCTTGCATGGAGTTTTTAGTATTAATTGCAGAGCATGAAGACTTGGTATGCTTAGCAGTCCTGATTAATAATACTACTACCAAGTTTTGAACCCTTCTGAAAAAATCTTTATTGAACTAAATTAATTGTATGCAATTAATTGGATTTTTTGCATAATTCTCATAGTATTCAACCGAGCCACCTGTGGAATATATTCTTATGTCTTACTATGTATCACCATTATCAGAAAAAGTTTTATCACAACTTCTCTGATAAAGTTTTTTTGCCTGTATAATACCTACCAATCAACATTAACAGATGAATAATAGCCTTGAAGTAGAGGTTTTCTAATGCAGTTGACGGAGTTGAGGTACAGAGCTACAGTTTTGCCTGGAGCCAGATATGTAACTGTTGCATATTGGAATCTGATTTTTTCCTCTGTAGTGCTTCCAACAGCTGATTTACCCACAAGAGGATCCTTCTTTTCATGCATATCTAAGAATGCAATCAAAGCTCCATGATGCTCTGGTCAGGTGCTTCTGTGATGCACAGATATGGTGTTCAAGAGGCAGGAGAAAAGCCAGATGGATGCTACTCCTAGAAGAGATGTTTCTTCAGATGCAATATCCTTTTAGAACAGCTACGATTTGTCAAAGTCAAAGCTCTGGTAAAAATTGAGTGAAGGAACAAGCTCTCTGATTCAGCATGTGATTATTGGCTCATTTCTGGGGAAAAAAAAAGTGAAATCTGTGATCGATACATCCTAGTTGGATAGGTGCACACTTCCTAAATGTTGATCTGCTCCCATCTTTTTCTAAAGACCACGCCAGAAAATGAGACAAAAAACAAATAAGCAAAAGGAGCTACTTTTAATTAAATTATGAGTAGTGTTTGAGGCCTTATCCAAAAGCTACTAAATTCCACAAAATCCATTGGTTTATCGTCTGTATTTTACCTCAGGTTTTTATTATTGTTAGAAGTAAAATTTTGTATGAAAACTCTCAGAAAAGTTATTCTTTAAATGCTCATTGATCAAGACTGTGCTCACTTTTTAAAGGCTTGATCTAAATGCAATATTTCTTAGTTAAGACAAAGAGCTTATTTAGTCTGAGTTCATTATTTTGTGTTGGAAAAACACATGATAAACTGGTAAAACAAAGGCAGCTGAAAGGAAACTTCCAGCACAAGCTGTCGTATTGATTTGGACAGGGACCAAAGGTTAATATTATGGTATAATGCTGAAAGCACTGTTACTGTGCAAAACAATACCTTTTTTTGTCTAGACATTTAACCCATTGTGGTACCTGACACCACTGTAATTTCTCTAATGATCTGATGCCAGAATTTTGCATGAAAGGTCATAAAAGATTATGATAGCAATGTCTAGTTTTAAACCTCCTGGCAAGAGAACTGTTTGCAGGA
>VZTO01026623.1:10106-32698 GCA_013400615.1 Syrrhaptes paradoxus
ATTTAGACTAGACATTAGGAAGAAATTTTTCACTGTGAGGGTGGTGAGGCACTGGAACAGGTTGCCCAGAGAAGCTGTGGATGCCCCATCCCTGGAGGGGTTCAAGGCCAGGCTGGATGAGGCTTTGAGCAACCTGGGCTAGTGGGAGGTGTCCCTGCCCATGGCAGGGGGGTTGGAACTTGATGATCTTTAAGGTCGTTTCCAACCCAAACCATTCTGTGATTCTGTGATTCTATGATTCTTCTCATAGGATGAAGATAACTTTTCAGCCCTCACTTTCAAATCTGCTTTCTGATATGCTGTCCGTATTTCATAGTTAATGAGATCTATAAACCTGCAAATTCATGAAACAGAAATGTCCGTGGTTTGAATAAAGTGGGTCAAAGCCATAAAAAAATACAGTTTATCTCACTCTGAAAGAAACCAGGCTGTGGAAATATAACTAAAATGCACATTGAATAGTTACTTGCTGAGAATAACATAATGTTTATACATGAAGATTTGATTATTTTTCAAGATCGATGGTTTCAAAATACCAAAATGTGTACATGATAGAGAAGAGATTTTATGCATGCTTTTTCTCATAAGTTTTTTTTTTCTAGTTTCCTTGTGCCCCCCCCTTATATGGTAGATTAACATTCTGCTTTGCCCAAGCCTCCCATAGAGCTTATACATAAGGTCAGAATTAAATTTTGGACCCCAGGTTGCCTATTTCCCTTCTTTCTATTTTAATCTGGTGTGCGGTTTTGGCAAAAAGCCCAGAGGGCCATCAGTCTAACTTTGAGGCCATCGTAGAGAAAAAGAGGCACCAGCAGGCATGCTTGCAGTCTTGTTTCTTATACTGTGCTGGTTCTTTACAAGTGCAGTTGTAGATCATCTTTCCCCTGTAATGCATGTAAAATACTGCTCAAACAGGAGAGGCCATAGTGAATTATTAAAAAAAAAACTTATTCCCTAAGATTTCTCTAAATATGTGAATATATGAAAAATTTGTATTGGAGGTGGAACGTAGTGAATCACATCTTTTCTGAAAGTTGTGTCCAAAGATGAGATGGGAGAATTTGATTAAGAAGGAAATACACCTGGAAATTGGTAGATAAAATTTGAGTCCTGTTAAATGCTTTTAAAACTGAAATGTAAGTCAGAAAATACGAGCTCGAAGTTAGTAGCAAATGCACGGGTGGACATACACATTACTTACTGCTGGAATTTATGGCATTTGCAAGCTATTTATAGCTTTGCCTTAAAATATCCAGTTGTGCCAGAATATGTACTTTGGAGTAATTACATCTTTTGTGCTGCTCGTAAAAGGAGCAGATTGGCTGTGTATGAGGTATAAGAAAGTCAAGCACTGAAGTGTATTCCTTCAATTTTTCAAGCCCTTTCAGTTATCTAAAAAGTATGTGATATAAAATGAGCACAATTGTTTTAGATCTTAAATTATAAGTTCCAGAGAGTATTTACAATTTTATTTCAAATGAACTTTCACAAATAACACTATCAAGTATTACTTAGTTAGCTTTTGATATAATTGAAAAAAATGCTCAGTGAACTAGTTAACTCGTTTGACAGGCAGAAGTAGCTTTAGCAAGAATTGTAGTTGCATGGAACCTTTGAATATTTTCTGTTGTGCTGTGTCATATAAGCAAAATTAGCTTAGTAATGATGTTATACCCATATTACACAAGATATTCTTCTCTGAGTATTTTCCAAGGGATACTTAGCCACATTCATGCAAGAAAGCAGTATGTTTTATAATAGTGCGTAAGTATTTTGGTTAGGGTCCCTCAAATTTCAGAAGAATATTGCCAAATCAGTTGTGTATTTTTAAACCCAGTATTCTTTCTGCCTTGCCATGCAGACAGAAAAGCATAAATAATACCCAGATTCTGAACATTCCAGAATTTCAATCTTCTGACCCATTTGGCAAGCCAAACTATGTTTGTCAACACTATCACATGTGATACGTTTCAGACAGACTCCAAACTGCCTTATTTTTCAAAATATAATTGTTTAAAAAAAAAATATCCTTTCTCCCCCAGGCAGTACATGTTTATTGTGGCTGTGTGACCTGTTTTCAAACCACTGGTTCAGTCCGTGAACCAGTTCAACCTGAGAAATATAACTTTCTTCTCATGTCCTCAAGATAGTCTTAAAGGAACTAGTCCAAATAGAAATAGTTCTAGACTTCAAGTAGCTAAAATAGTTTTGGTTTTAAACATAAAAAAAAAAAATAAATGACATGATGAATCAAGAGAAGGTTGCATCAAATGAGCAAGCTTATATTAAATCTGTATATTAAGGCTGAAGGTTTTCAGGCTCTTATACTCTGCTTTTGTCTTAGTGTCTGTGTTTTGTCCTCTTGGTCCTGCATGCCTAGTTCAGCGTGATGCCTTTGTGCTGCAGAACCTATTTATTTTCTCTAATAACTTTGAAGTGGGGGGTGTGCCTCCCCCATTCTGTTACTGGGAGTGAAGTGTTGCATTTGCATGGATCAAGCATTAGCAGAAATACAATTAAATCTCTGGAGCTAAAGTTAGCCACTGTTTACAGTATTTTCTGAAAGTTCCATCTCTAAATCTGTTGCTATTTTCATAATTATCTTTTAAAGTTCTGAAGAAATCCCAAGTTTTCTTGGTCCTATTGCATGGACAACTGGCTCTGTCTTTCTTTGCTTCTGTTCATTCATTTAAAAAAAGAATTCTTAAGCTAACATATTCAGCTTCCCAATAAGATTGCTCTTCTGTCCTGCTCTGCTCCATTTTCTTATTTACCAAATTGGGTTTATTTATTAGTGTTATTAGAGTCTGTTTCCCTGAACAGTTTTTTACATTTGACATAAGCTCACGTATCAGAATTCACATAACTCTGTGATTCTGTGTCGCTGGCACAAATACAAACCCCAGCATGACTAGATCAGCTCTTCTACCTTCTGAGAAAAAATGCATTCATTTAGTTGGATGCAGTTTGCTTACAGAGAAAATCTTGAGCAGGGGCCTTAAACCAGAGGATTCGTAAAATTATCTTTCATTTTTCTCCGTAATTGTATGAGTTTGCTCTGCTTTGCTGTGAGTTTTCTCCTGTACTGCCGCGTAGCTCATTATTAGCAAGGTTTCAACAGCAAGGAAATAGTGGCAATGTTTCGGTTATAAATTGGTTTTAGGCTTTATATAGCGTAAAGAGGTTTTCAGGATGTTTAAGGTAAAAGGCACTCTGGAATTTCAGATGGCAAAATTCCTGTTGATTTTTAATCCATGCCTAATAATATTGCAGGTGAAATGTAGTTACTGGTAGTGAGGGTAATGAAGCTCTCTCAAAATATTAAGCAAACTTAGACTTTGAAAAAGTCCGAGGTAACTTATGACAGAGAGGAAAACTAATAATTTCGGGTATCAGACATTTTCCAGCCAAATTTGTGTTCCTTGCATATTGTACGCTAGAAGGAAGGAACAAGCAGTACGTGAGGACTGGAGGTGGTGTCTGCGTGGTGTAGGTGGAGTTGCTCTCCTGTGTCCCCACAGGGCAGGTGACGTGCAGGGGCTGGAGCCGGGGAGGGGTACCTTTGTGCCGTCGGGAAGCAGTGGCACGCGTGCACCTGCCTGTCATCTGCTCGGGGCTGCCTGCACCTGCCTGCATGTGCCTGTCACGCCTGAGCAGGAATGCAAGCTGCACATCTGTCTAGGCTTTCTTTGGAGAAGCAGATGGCTGTGTGCAACTTTGGAGAAGCAAAAATGTTTTCTGAAATGACCTAATGAGCCATTTATATGTGAATGGATAAAGAAGATAAAACAAGTCTTTAGGCATATGGTTACAGTATACTGGAATTTTTCAAATTACTATAAAGGAAATGTTCATCTTGAAGATATCAGAAACAGCCAGGCTAACCAAGAGTTGATTTGTTCCTTTTCAAGTTTATTCTTGAATGACATTATCATTGTCCAGGGGTTAAAAGTCAAGATGGTGTCCAGTTCCTGTTTGTTTCTTCCTCTATGACTTTGATCAATTTGTTTAGTTCTTTCTTGTATTTTAGTTCTCACTTGTAACATCCATGCGCCAGAAGTCTCAGTAATAGAAATTCTTTAGCCAAAAGTGCTGTATAAATGTGAATTTTAATATATTCTTAACATTAAAATTGATGTTGCACATATTTTCCTCCCCTTCACCTTATTTTGGGATTATTTCATTTGATGTTCACTGAACTATAGTTGCGACATGGTTAAAGGAGCTTTTTATAAAGAAATGGAGCTGTGTTAAGAGAAAAATAATATATGTACACTATAACATCTCTTACCAGCATTATATCTTAGCACCTCAAGGCATCATTCAGACAATTCCATCTCAGTGGTATAAGTGAGGAAGCAATACACAGGGACAGTAAACACCAGATGTGTAAAGGTGGTTGTGTGTTACCTCCAAACAAAATCAGTGATTTATGAGGAGATTTAGTTAATTTTTTAGGCATCTCATCAGTGTGTCTAGTGTCACACTAGCACTAGTAGGAAGCATATGCACATTAACTAAAGAGGTATATTGCATCCAGCTAGGCTGCTATATATTTTCCTGATAGATGTAAAAGAAAAGACATCCCATTCCTTGCCAAATAGGAAATTGTCTCTATAGGCGAGGGCAGTTAATGCATACCTAAATATTGTTTCCTATTTAGCAATAGTTTTTTAATTTACTTTCTGTATATAGGATACAGAAATACATCTTGACAGAAAATATTTCCACACTAGGATTGAAGTTCTGTAAGGTCCTAGTAAAGTCAATGAGAGTTTTACTGATGAATTTAATAAAAGCAGAGCTATGCCAATACACTTGAAAAACCATCCCTCAATCTGCTCAGTGTTATTTCCTTTTTAGCAAAATTATACAATTGTATATTGTATTTGTACACTGAGACTTCGGTACAACAGAGGGATACTTCAGTCTAGCAACAATGGCAAGTAATACGTTTCAATTATAGGAGACTGAAAATGTAGTGGTTCTGCAGGAAGTTTATTTTGGCGCAGCACCTTGTGCCAAAAAAAAAAAGGTACCTTTTGTTTTAAAATGGCTGTGGATCAGTTCCTGAGGCTGGAATGTTAGTGAATGCTTATTTCATCAGCAAAGCGCCTGCAGAGTCCAATGCTGGCTGAAGTGCTGAGATCTCAAAGTTTGGCTTATTACAGGGCATGCATTTTCTTTTAAACACTATTCATCTCTATGTTAAGTACACCTTTAAAAATGGCCAGATTATTCTCACATAAACTGTTTTTCTCTTTCTGTTCCGTCTGCTCTGGCATAGTGCTGATACAAGAAAATGGAATATTACATGTAAGTGATGTTATTGTCTTTAAAACCTTCCCTTGTAGTCAGTTCTTGAATAACTCAGAAGACCCTCTTTATGCAACAGCTGTATGCACCAAACAAGGATTCTCTAATTTCACTGAACTACAGCATAGGGTTGATGTTCTTGTGCCAAAAGGTAGCAGCTTTTAAGCATTTATGGCAGTTTTCCATTCCAAAAGAAATAGGTGTTCTGGAATTGGATACTCCAGTGCAGCTTAATTACAAATCAGTTTCTAACATCTTGAACATACCTGATCACAGATTGTAGTTTGCCACTTCCTTTCATAGGTCATCTGAGATACTGCTGCATTGATTCATGGTTTGATTTGTCTCAGACCTCAGGATTGTCATGAAATAGAAGCAAACTTGTTCTTCCTTTCTGCCTCAACCTGTGGACTTAACACCTGGGAAATTCCTTAGCCATATAACTTCAAAAGGTGAACCGTAGTATCAACAGTATCAACAATCTTATTGTGCAACTGCTTTGCAATACAAAGAAATTCTAAAAAAAAAAAAAACAACTATATTGCACTGGCAAACAGTATTTGCTCTCCTGAAATTCTTTATGCTAACCATCTTGGTTCAATGACAGTTTTATTTGAAGACCTTATATCCCAGGCATGGCATTAGTAACACTTGTCATAATGTTTCTGGAAGCTGCAGAGCTTCAGACATACTAAATTTTGCCTAATCTAATTTTACTGAAGTTCACTAGTCTTTCTGTTTGTTTCAGTGGGAAATAGATCAGGCCCTTAAAAAGTATATTCTTAAAACAGCTTAAGAGAGGGAATGGTCATACATTAGGACAATTAAATAGATCTTGAACATCTACTCTGACTCTGGGGAGAAAAAACGCCTAATTTTTAAGCTTGGCTAATTAAACCCTGGACAGTTTTAGCAGTGAACTCCCACCTATCAAAAGTTCTTTGTAGTCACAATGATGTCTTGATCCACAGCAACAGTTTCACAGGACACCATCAGAAATGTCCAGAAGATAGCTCACCAGGCAGCAGCACACTGAGCGGTTGCGTGCCTAACCAGCTGTCACTTGCCAGCATCTGCTGATGTGAGAGGACACGCTGCGTCAGCAAAGGTACCTAAATACAGTCTGCTGAGCAGTTGTGTTAGTGGCAGAATTTTTATTCCTAAAACTTTGTTCTGTGGACCAGTCTTATGATAAAACGAAGGGAAAGGACTGGGATAATGTGTGGATAAGGATTTTAGAGAGGGAGTATAGTGAAGATGCAGGTAGTGGCATGTGAAGCCATGGTAAAGAAGCTGATCAGTGTATAGTAGAATACAGAAAAACCCAGTGAGTGTCAGAAAGTAAGAGACTGGAAGAAGTTTGATCTTCGAAGGCTAACAATGGAAAGTTACTGGAACTAAGAGAGGGAAGTGACCTTTTGTACCTTTTAAAATTTTTTCTTCGTGTCCCTTAATAACTTTTGAATATGTTGGCTAATTTCAGCTATGTTTGACAGAGATGTAGGAGTCTTTGAGAGAAGTAATTTACTGCTGATTGTTTTAAATAGACAGCTGGGGAGGAGGAGAAGGCACTTTAAATTGTCCAACAGGAGGAAGCTTTCATGTGAGATCACATTAGGGCATCCATGTGAGAGGGAGGCATTGCTACAGACATGGGAAAAAAAAATTCAAATATTTTCGGAAGCATTTCAGTTGTCTGAAGCATTTCAGTTGTCAGGTGGCAGTGACTGGCAACCTGAGAGCCCATCAGTTCCTGGTGCAGAGGTACCAGGAGTCTGCCAGCAGTTTGTCCCCCATCAGGAAAAAACCTTATTAATTGCAAGGCAGATGAAGCTACCAATACTTGCCTGGCATTGGCCCTGTAGTCATTTAGATCAGAGTTGAGGNGTACTTCCCTTTCTCATAATTCCACAACATTTAACTAATGTATGGGGAAAAAAAAAAAAGGAAAGAAAATGTGATCGTAAGAGTTTTCAGAGTCCCAAACAAATCCAATATTATGTATATGAGGACAAAGTGAGGAGGTTCAGAGATAAGTATGTCACCAAACACGTGAGCATATATTTAAATTTGTAAAAATAAAGTCCTTATGAGTCCATTCACTTGTAGAGAAGGGATGAGTTACAGTCAGATGGTTAGCCTGATCATTGTAACTCAAAGTTTATGCAAATGTTCTGTAAATGTCACATGTATTATGGACTGGCATTGGCCCCTTAGTCATTTAGATCAGAGTTGAGGAATTGTGGCTAGAATAAGAGAAGTAATGTCATTTTAATATTTTTTTGCAGTACTAGTGTGCTGTCTGTTACATAACTGTGTACAAATAAACCGAAGGGGAGATTTTTATCTGGTTGCAGATTGGTTAGCAGTAGTACGTTTGTGTTATTATTTTGTAGAGTGCTTAAAGGGAAGAGCAATTTTGAAGCTTTTTTTAGGTTGACTTCATTGGAGTTTTTGGCTTAATGTAAATATTAGTGTTGTTCCACAGAGAGGTATCATTTTACTTTAAACTCCTGATAAAACCCAGTAAATAAACTTTCCTCAACATATAAACACTAAACAATTGGCTTGTTTACTGTTAAATATTTACTGTGAAGCCTTCCAAGTGGTTAAAAACTGTTTTTTCTAGGTTCTGTTGCAGCAGATGCCTGCATAAGATCTGTTTTCAGTCTCCATTTTCCTTTGCACACACCTTGTTTAAGCAGGAAGAGCTTAATTTAAACTGTAATCTTTTATCAGAATAAACTTTAGCTGTGTTTTCAAAATACTGGTGTTCCTCTCCACCGTCAAATTGACAAGTTAAGGAGGTACTCAGGTGAGGTACTGCACTCCCAGCAGCCTATTGCTTGAAGTTGACCGAAGCTAAGTAAATGTACTTTTACCAGCCCATCTCTGTAGAATAACACTCCTTAAATTTACCCCCATTGCACCAGTTTAGCTTAGCTTTGCTCAAGAACGGAGAACATAGTTCCAGTGCATGGGGTTTATAAGCACCTTTTGACAAGTCACACTGAGAATTTATCCTCATTAGCAGGAAGATCTGGAGTTCCAGAAAGGACTCTTGTCTTTTGGTTGAAAGAATTTGTTTAGTGATACTTTTCGTTGCAAAGAATTTCACTTTAGTGAAGTTGTCATCAGTTGACAGTTCATCTGTTTCTATTTGGAGCACAGTGTGCCTTACCTCTCCCAGGCAAAGCTAAGCCTTACTGTTTTAATGATAAATTCCTGAGATAGCATCTACCTGCTGCCTTTATTGCTCAAGCATAAATTGCCCATGCTTAAATGTCTGATTATTTAAGATACAGGTGGGTTTGAGGGAGGTAGTAGAAGAAGTACTATACCGATAATATACTAAGTTGAAATAGATCTAAAAAGAACTGGTTAAACTAGGGAAGTACTCAGATTTTGATCACTATTACTTGAATTCCATCAGTTTATTGCTTGGATCAAATTGAATTGATTTTTAATTATTGTTCTTCAATTGATAAATTTAAACTAGAAATTAGCAAATACTAAGCTATCCTTGTGTGGGTTTTTTGCCTTTTTATAACAGAAACAGGTGTGTTCTTTTGGGAGTGGAGGGGGAAAAGGGGAGGAAAAAAAAAGCCTTATGTAATTTTTGAGTTATTTTTAAATTTATATTTTAAAATGTCAGCTGTAGTAATAACTTCTATGTTCAGCTCAGCTATAAAAAAAGGAACAGATTAGGGAAAAAAAAATCAGATGCATATGAAAAACTTCAACCTAAGTTTCAATGAAAAAAAAAAGAATGTGTTAATGATTGTTAGTGTCCCCGGGATGTTATGAAAAATCCTATTGAAGGAACCAGTTCTTAAATGAAATGTAGTATTTCGTGCATTGAGATACAGATGACATGTAAAGTAGCACAAGTAAAGAAATGTAAAATTATTATTGTATCTTTGCCTTTCTCCTTGGCTTCTAGAAATGAAGATAGTGAGCTGGATTTGCTGGTGGGTATGGTTCTGGCCTTCATTTATGTCTGCTGATATCTGGCATGTTCAGATACTTGCCCTCATATTTCAAGTGCAGTAGAACCTATTCATCCTTTTAACGGAATTTGAACACTCTAAACTCCATAGAGTGGTGAAGGAGTTGTGGGGATTTTTAGTATGTTCCTGAAAATAAGTTGTGCAGTTTTCAAAGTGCATGGGATAAAATTTACACCTCTATCAAAAAATCACTTGTGAATCCACAAAGAAGACTCAGAGGACTTAGTAGTATTTCCTTAAAACATTATTATTTTTTAAAAGTATTTAATCAGATGTAATTTGAACAGGAAATTTGCATTTCATATACAAGATCCGTGTATTTTTCTTCCTGTAAGTAAAAAATCTTCAGCAGGATATATAGTTGCTAAGTCTAGATTTGCAAACTACTCCTGTCAGCAAAAACTTTCCTTCTTGCAAAACCCATCCCTGTGGTCCATGAGGATGCACAAGAGCACAAAGATCAGCCTGAACTTGTGTCCACAGGCTAAAGCCCCGTGTTTTTAGAGCAGAAGAAGGCATCGTATGAGAGAAGTCTACGATGATGGCTCTTGTAGCAAAGACATTTCTCAGATTATTAGAAAAAAACGTTATACATTAGTGTTGTGGGTACTGTAGCCCTTCTCTCGCTCTTTTCAAGTGGGCTTTTCCAGTTCAGCTCAGACCTAAGCACGGTATCAGTAACCTCTGCTGCAATGAGGACTGGGAACTTTGAGGTCTCTTCTCAGTCTTCAGTTCATGTTGTCAAACAGCAAAAGTATTCATTTTCCCCAAAGGCTGAGAGGGAGGGGAGCTGCTGTTGGTAGGAGCAGCAGCAGGGGCACAGCGCAGGCAGCTGGTGCCAGAGGAGCGGTTCTCACGCACTCCCTGTCTCTGTCACAAAAATGTCATCAGCTGGTGGTAGAAGTAGCAGCAGCGGGATCACAGGGGTGTATCTCACATGATTCACTGGGGTCCTGAGTTTATAAAAATAGTAAAAAGAACAGACACAATTTCCAATAAGAAGTAATCTCTAGGGTGTAATGCCCTGGAAGGCAAGCCTTCTTTTCTTTTTGGAATTTTCCACTTCTCCTGATCGTGACGTCTTTGCATTGCAGACACCAAGCAGTTGTGAGCATTCCCATGGCAAAGCAAGTCTGTGGTTTGCCATGTGCACAGGCTCATTGTTATAGACTCACTGTGCTTTCATTTTCTTTGTTTTTCCTTGCCAGACATGGAAAATAGAAGCTACCCTTTAGTGAATGTATTTCCTGTCACATTAAAATAAAGAAATCACTATTGATAGTTCCTGCCTTGGTCTTGCTAATATTAATTGCCATTAAAAAAACAAGCCTTACCCCATCCACCGCCCATTACTTTAGTGCTTTAGGAAAGCTCTGGTTTGATATCGCTAAACAGTGAAGTCTTCTAACTGTAAAACCTGTCACCAGCAACATTATTTTATCTTTTTAACTAGTCTATCTCAGGTGGAGTTGAAAAGAGCAGAGAGGGTTGTATTGGTGGCTCAGGCTTCGTACTCGCTCAGATGGAAGTAACAGCATCAATGACCATACTACACTGATCTCCAGCTTGAGACAGCCCTAGATGTCCTGTACTATATTTTACTATTTTGTACATCACCATCAAAAGCAAAATTTTTCAAATGCTCTTGTAGACACTCGTTCTGCAGATATATATGCATTTGTTTTGCACTAGCTTGAATAACTTCACTGAAGAAAGTTGGGTTAATCACATATTTATGTTGGCTATATGCATAGAATTTTCAGAATAAAATAAAGATATAAAAGTTTTATTTTAAGATTTATGGCCCAGATGGCATCCAGCTTTCACATAGAATATTAGTAATGTGTTCTAACAGCTGTTTTACATCCTTGGTACCAGTGGGAGTAGAAAGGACAGTAAAAGCATCTTTGTCAGTGAATGACAAAAAGGTATGAATTAATAGCCATGCAGTACACAACCGTTACATTAGAAGATGGGAGATTGCTTGCTGCAGATGACCGCATTTACCATTTTCTTCTCAGCAACTTAAATACTTGTTTTCATTATTAATAATGAAAATTTGTTTTCAGCAATTAAATCTTTTTACATTATCGGTACTTACTGATAGTTCAGTGACAGAAGATTCTGATTTGTATGACAGAGAATTTCAGTCTGGTTTTGTCCTGATCTGTAACAAAGAGACTATTGGTGGAATAAATCATATTGATATAAATGTGTCCAGGCTGGATTTGGCTGCTGTTGCCAGTTGGTGTGCTGCTGTCACTCTTGGACTCTACTGCTTATTGTAGCTTGACATGTCTATTTGCCTGTATCTTAAGAGCAAAACATTACCTATATTTAGTGTTTATTTACAACAAATTATTGTTGTATTGAGAACGTGACCGGGGTGCATAAATTCTGAGAGAATTCTCTAGCTGGATTAGTTTAAAAAAAGAAGGGGGGGGGGAGTTCTGAAGATTCCTAGCAGGTCTTACTCTTTGTACTTTTGCTGAAAAAGTCTTTCTTTGCAATCACAAACCAAGCTTGTGATGATGTGGGCTTATTTCCTTAGGTCTTGAGATTTGATGAGGTGATCAGAAACAATCTGGTTAGTGCAATATAAGAAACATGCTAACTGGCTGTGTGCACTCTTACACTCTACTTTAGTACAAATAATACTGGTTCACTTCAACCACTTTCCTCTCTCATGTACCTTTCGGCATTGCTAAGTGGTTTGCAAAAACCTGCTTTATTTGCCAGAGGAAGAGAGTTATGATTGTACGTGTAGTTACTAGTCTCAGCTGGCAAAATGATAACTTACATCTGGAGGCAATAACTTCCTGGAACTCACTAGCCTGATCCCATACAGAAAATACTTTTCTTTTGGAGGGAGGGGAGAAGAAGTCTCCCTTACTCAAGTATGAAATGTCACAGTCAGAGAAGGATGGACCTTTCATTTTCTAAATGACTGCTCAGATTTGCTTGTGTTGTCTGCATTGGTCTGAATGTCAGTGGTTGTCTTCAGTTGTCTCTACTGGGTGAATTTCAAAATAAAAGTGATGTTGGGTCAGTGCCCTGGTGAGCAGCCTTGATGCCTTTCCAGGAATCACTAGAGGCAGAAGAAATTCTCAAAGGAGGCTCTGGACCATCCTGCCTGATATCTTTTGCCTGCATCATTGTCTCTAGGTCCCCTTTTGCTTTTATATTGTAGAAAAAACCACCAGTAGAAGTACACCTCGTATCTTCAAATTGGCTTAACCCTACTGCCTCTTGCCTCTGATTAGGGGGAACCCTATCACAGAAGCCAGTTTCACGTAGTCAAATTATACAACATACTTCAGCTCATTGTGTAATAATACAGAAAATCTAAGTCTTTGACCAAGTTCTGGCTATACTCTCCAAATGATTTCTTGTGTTTGTCTCTTGCAGAAGTTTTGTAGCTCTGTGTTGCTAGCAAAGGTTTCCTTGTTTTGTTCTGTGGACCTTAGTGGGGGAAAAGGTTCTGATCATTAGTACAACATTTCCTGTTGTCTGCTATTACTTGCCTTTTTTAAAATAGGGCACTGATGGTGTATGTTTATACTTTTAAGTTTTTTGGGGATCTGTGAAGATGTAAGGTGTTATTATTGTTCGTAAGAATGGGCCAACCCTTTCCATTGTACTTCAAACAACCTACTCACAGCTTTCCAGGAGCTAAAGCTACGACAAATTTGAGCCACATTTTTGTCCTTTCTGTTCTGGGCTATTTTGGGTGCTATTCTCTTCCTGGTATAACTTATACTGTAAGGAAAACTGTACTGCAAGGATACAACAGCTGTCGTGGATTACAGTGTTGATGGCCACACTGCTATGAATCCCTTCTAGTCCTGACAGACTGCTTTGCTACAGACTCTGGAAGAGGCATTCCCCACTGAGGAGCTTTGTACTGTTTACACAATACTTAAAATCACAGTTTCCCCCATATTGGATCCAAGGCTTTTATAGTTTGCTATGGTCTGCCACAACAGGATGTTAAATTCACCCATCAAGTTTATTTTGGCCCTAAGTTTCAATTGTCTTGCTGACTTTCTCATTTTGCATTTTCTGGATGTTGTCATGCTATTCCAGTAGTTCTTCTGGAGACATCCATGTTGAAGTGAAATAATTTGACTTTCAGACTACAGTCAGAGGAAATTTTAGTGTTAAAATAAAAGTCTGGGTGCAATAAATTTTGTTTTGTCAAATCTTATAACTTAAATGATCTGTAAATGCCGTAACGTTTCCCAGTTGATCAAGCTGTGGAAGGTCAATGAATCACTGTACACATCATTTTATATTCCCAGTTAGTGTTTTGCATTCCACTAACAAAATTTTTTCTGGAGAGCTGCTAATGTTTGAGAAATACGAGTGATAGTCATTTATTTTGTCTTTCAATTTTTATTTTGAATGTAGCTGTCTTAAAAATTTGAGTGAGATACGGTGTATTTGTTAAAACAAATTTCACTTATTTCACTTCATGGAATAAAACTAGATGCAGAATTCTTTGAATTCTACTGTGCAGTAGAGGACCATCGTTGTCACAGCTTTGGGTCTGATTATGATTTGCTCTGCTGTTAGCCTGGTTATATGCGTGGTAAGAGTACTTATATTCCCTGATTTGTGACTTTTTTTTTTTTAATGTTAACAGCTTGCAGAAGTGGACTCCAGAGCTGTACAGCTTGGCGCTGTCTTTGTTCGTGGCCTTACAACTTTGCTCATGGCGAATAGTGCCTGTGGCTTTCCATTCAGAATGGATGACTTGATGCCTTGGGAAGTGTTTGATGGAAAACTTTTTCAAGAAAAATACCAGCAGTCACACCGCGGTTGCTCTTTGGAAGAGCTTTTGGAAGGCAATGTGAGTAATCACATCCTCTTTTTTCTGTAAGATTTTAGGCAAAATATTAAGAGTGTCTTTAAATAAGCATACTGGGTATAACTTTTAAAGTGTT
Organism: Syrrhaptes paradoxus; assembly: GCA_013400615.1. Classification (NCBI taxonomy): domain Eukaryota; kingdom Metazoa; phylum Chordata; class Aves; order Pterocliformes; family Pteroclidae; genus Syrrhaptes; species Syrrhaptes paradoxus. Next base: position 24,379 of record VZTO01026623.1, read on the forward strand.
TAAGAGTGATATTTTTAAAGGTATTAAGGAACCTAAAGTTTGAGATGAAGGTTTGGTGAATTCAAAGAGGAACTGGAAAGCAGAGGAAGGTATATTTAAGATCTCACCAAGTACCTTCCTGTGCCTCTAAGTACTTATTTAGCTCTCAGTCCCACTTTTCAGAAGCTGGGGATTTGTACAATTTGCACGCTATGTTACCAAAAATACAGTTATGACTTTAAACATGTCTGCCCAGGCAAGGGCAGGGAGATATCAGCAGAGTCTTGCTAGGTACGGGCCGTATTTGATGCATTAGGGTGGCCTCAAGTCCAGGTGCAGAGGTAGGGTCTGCTAGACCGGGTGCAAAGCTGTGTTGATGCACAAGTGAAGCCTTGGACCAGACCTGGCTCATCCTCCCAACAGCACAGAATATGTGGAGAGATGCTTAGGTCCTCATCAGTGTAGATAGCTCTTAAGACCTTCAATTAATGTGTCTCTTTTCAATATGGAACTGAAAATCTTGTATCATTTAATTACTTTTGAAAATTTTACCTTTGAAATGTTTTTACCTGCTGCTACATATATCACCTGAGGTTAAAATAAATAAAAATGATTACAGAGGAAAAAGTTTGCAGTTTTGAATGACTTTAATCTCATGCATTCATTATCAGTTGATGTATAATTAGTTTTCTTTTTGAATTTTGTGTCCAATTACATACCATCCTGATCTAGAGTGATGAATGGAACGCATGTGGGTGGGTGGAATGTGTGTGTTTTCAGCATGGAGAAGGAGTATAATTCTTCCCATATGGAATCAATCATATGATTAGGAATGTAGCCTCTATCCAAATCCGGTGGTTCCCATTAATTGGTCCATTGATTTCAGCAGATTTTGGATTGGGCCAGTGGTACATCCAGTTTTTAATGTAGGACTTTTGCAGAACGATAGAGGGTCTAAAGAATAAATGGAAAAAATGTAAAACTATACATGTGAAATTGATACTTCTTTTCAACTTGGGTAGAATTCAGGTTAGTGAATAACTTTTACAATCTGTATCTAAATCGGTACAAAATTTATATTGGCTAAGAGGTATTTTTAAATGTGTTTAGGTAGTATGTTTTAGCTAACATTTGAAAATCTTGATGTGGTCAGGTTAAAGTTATATTTTAACCTTTCTTAGAAGGAAGGTGCAGGAAGATGCTTAGATCCCTAGAGAAGAGTTGGAAATTTCCTTGATCAACTCAGATATCTAGGTTAGTGTTTTTACAAGCCTGATGCTCTAGTTTAAACAAACCTCAGATAGACTGTCCTGTTGTGGGGAAAAATAGCGTAGCCCTGCGAATTTTCAGAGTAGTTTAAATATATTTTTAGGTATTATTTTATGGCAGAAATAGCTTTCCAACTTATCAGTTTGAGGCAAGAATCTTTTTTTGGAGAATTACCAAGAGATGCCAGTTTAGCTGGGGACACTGGCAAGACAACAAACATATGTGACTTTTTTTCCTGTTATTATAAGTTCAACTTTAATAAAAAATCCAGTACTTAGTTCCTGGCACAACTTAATGTACTGCTGGAAGTCAAGATCTTTCAGCACTTGTTTGTTAACAATCTACCCTTGAGCACCATAAATCTGGTCTGATGATAGCTAAAGCATTGTATTCAGAAAAAAAGCTATTCTGCATGGGATGTTTTGTTATAGAAAAGGTAAGTCATAGGAAAACGTTGCTCCATTTGGTGTTTGGTGCTTGTCTCCTGACTCCTAAGGTCCCTCCTCTATGATCCGGACAGTTACCTTACTTCAGGGAGTTCAGGACATCTCAGAATCAGTGTTGGTTTGACTATAATGGGCTTAAATACAGTTAATAGCTTTATGAAAATTACAGTAGAAATACAATCTTGGTTAAATATTTACATGTATACCAGAAATTTTGAACATTTTAGTGTTTGCTTCCCACAGATTCTTGTGCCAAAGGAAGAAAATGTATAAATTAAATGCAGTGGGCAAGTTTTTGTGTAGCTCACCTCTTTGTAGCCTAGCAGCTGTTAAAGATGAAAAATTGAAAGCTTCTGATAAGAATCAAAAGTAGAGCCATCTTGGTTTTTTAAAAAATATGCTAAGCTCATAATATGATAATTCTCTTTTTTTTTTCATAACAGTAATCTTATTAGTTTGTTTATCCACACAGAAAATTGGATATAATAGTCTCATAAAGCAGTGAGGCAATGATATTATCACTTTATTAGCCTTTTTATTGTGCTTCTCACTAATGAGTATGTTCATGATCAATTTTTTAAAATTAAAACTGAATTACCTAATGGGGTCGGCATAAGCAATATGTTTTGTCCTTTTCTGATCATGCCTTTCATCCACCCTTCATAAACGCATTGTGAATTTATTCTCCCATGAATTCAATGTAAGATTTTTCCTGTTGGTGTTCTTCACAGACTGTACTCAGTTTTTGTGAAAAACAAAATCTGTGGGTTTTCTTATGGCCCTATAAAGGGGTTTATTATCTTAAAAATGTGCTAGGAAAGTTTGTGGGAGGTTTCAGGGATTCAAATTCTACCTCTGATTTAAGAACCCTCTCTAGTCTTGCCATCTGCTGGATTTTTGCCTTATCCTGGTAACCTCTCCCCTCCTTCCTGCTTCCCTTCCGCCTTGGTGGTTACAAAAAATGTATTGTCATCCTGTAAAAATCAGTTCAGTTTTATGAAAGCAAACTATTATGCTTTTGCCCTAAAATCTGTCTTTTCATAATTCCTTCAATGTGTACTACTGCCCACATGCCCAGTACAAATCAATAAAAAAGAAAAAGATCCTAAGATCTGACACTTCTTCAAAGCTCACTGAAATCAGTGAAAGTATTGTGTCTTCAAATAGCTTCAGCTTGTTCTTCTGACAGTAGAACTTCTCATCACACCACAAGGTAAACATTTAATTCCCCCATTTCTCTTTAGACCTGGTTGTATTTTATCAGACAGGAGCTGAGGCTGATGTTTTACTATTGTTTTAAGTTTTGTTTCTGATGGATGAGATGAAGATACTTTAATTTTCACTGGTGTGTTTTCCATGAGTTTATCAGTCCTTATCTGGAGCCTTTAACCATCTCTGCCTGAGGTATTGCTGATAGCAGTCTAGTCAAGTATATCTACAAGTGCAAGGCAATAGAATAGGAAAGCAAGTGATTTACAGATGTGAGCAGAGAAGAAAAACAAACTTCACTGAGAAAAGGGAAAACATTCCTTCTGCACCCTTACTCATCCTTCCAAGGATCCACTTTTAAAATGAAAGTTTTGAACTCTGTTTCCTGAAAAAATGCGAACCATGTTTACCACATTCATAGATTCATGAGTGTGGCCAAGACAGGTCTTTTAGTTGTATATGTGATTGATTTGTGCTACAACTGCAGAGAGAAAAGCAGAACAATAATTGTTTTTTTGACCCTATTGTCTGCAGGAGTCTTTGTACACACCCTTCCGGAACCTGAAGTCTTTCATTTGCAAGGTTTGCATGGCAAAGAAAAGAACAATACAGAGCAGACCAAGAGGGAATGGATTTATCCCAGGTTGGCATTGTGTTAATTTTCTCAATAAAGTCAATATATTGATGAGCTCAATTATCCTCCAACAGCAGCAGCTTTTACATGGGCAGCTCATCAAGCTAAGTAAATTATAAGGTCTTTCTCCAAGAAACCAAAGGAGAGATCTAAGAAAATATTTCCTGGTTTTAGGAATTCGTGTGAGTTTGATTACCCAAGTTTGGACAGAATAATATTTCCATCTAGCTGCATAGTTCATGAGAAATATGCAGTAAATAAAATATCATTCACTAACAGAAACATCATTGCTATTTCCTCGGTGACTAAAGTTATTTTTATAGGAGGAGTTAGATGACTCAGATTTCTTTCTTCCTTTCCCTTATGGGAGCTGTTTTAACGTTGATAGGTGAAGTCTGAGTGACATTTTGAAAAGAGAATACTCCTTATTGGACTGACTAATATAGTTCAAAATGTAAGAAAGCTTTTGGGCAAACTGGAGAATGGTTTGGGGTTTTTGTTTGGTTTTTTTTTTCTTTTTTGCCAAAGACCTTGCTGGTCTTTCCCCCAACTTTATGGCTTGGTTTACTGAAGACATCTGTTTTCCCCACCTGATCTGCCTGACTTTCAGAGGGAAAAAAATCTAAAAGGTTTTTAGCAACATTCACAGATCAGCCTGAGTGTTGAGGCTTTTGAGGCTTCAAAATAATTCGCACCGAATCTCATCTGTTATTATGTTTATTACCTACTTAGCACCTGATCAACCATAATATTTGTGAGGATAAAAATCATCCCTTCAGAATTTCTTGAGCAAATTACAACAGGCAGAATGAATTTCTCCTAGCTCAGTACTTTGCATTATGTGACAGCAATACTCCTGATGTGGTACTACATCAAACTGGTGCTGGGCGTTCAAAACTAAGGATATCTGTTGGTGATTCATGATACCAGACCTTGTTAGCATCTGCTACTGCTTGAGAGCTGTACTTAACCATTTTAATTATGATTGGTGATTCCAATTTGGACAAAGATTTCTGTTTTGTTTTAATGACTGCAATCTCCAAATCTGTGTCATGAAATTTTGATCTGGTTTCCAAATACCCTTGTTAACAGCTTGTAATCATGATGTGCATAGATGGAAATGAGGACAAGAACCATGCTTATTAGGCTGGCTTTAGTTTGGAAAAATCGTAATTGTGCATAAGTATTTTGGCATAAAACTAAGAAATGTTGTTTCCCGTAAAAGAATATGCTGTCTCTCTTTTTCTTCATTTAATCTTGTATACAGAGTTGCTTAGTAAATACTGTTTTTTCAGGAACACAACAAAGAGAATTTATTCCCAGTTTCCAACAAACACACAGAAGTTATTTTGTTCCTCCGTATCATAAGCAGATGAGGGGGTCCTTATGGAGAAATCCTCAAGCACAAGGTAAAAAATGTGTGCGTATTTGGAATTGTCTCTGTCAACAATAGAACAGGTCTGTGTCTATATGCAGTTTGCAGTAACAAAACTTGTATCAGTTATAGTTGTGTACTACCATTAGCAAAAATTAACTCTGCAAGGTGAGGTAGAGCATAGCATTATAATCTGGAATCATCTTTTACTCCCAGTGTTCTGGGAGAAAAGGCTTCATGTGGTATGCTAACTTCCCATGCTTGGTCTCAGCTGAACTGTGTTTAATTGTAATAGTTCTAAAACAAACAGGCACAGCTATACAGAAATGTCTCTCTGAAGTCTTTAGCTGCAGATCTTCATGCTTGAGCAAAACACTTAAACACATGAATAAAGTTAAACACATTCTTAAGTAGTTTTCTCGATCAGGGTCTAAGCTTCCAGATCATTAACTAATATAAATGTGAGTTGTGTCTTGCCTTGGCATTAATCTTAAGTCATTCACCAATCACACTTGTGGAACAGAACAGACATTTCAATGAAACATCGCTGTGGATAACACTGTTGAACTGACATGATTCACTTTTACTTCCTCATTATTATGAATTAAAGCATATACACCTAGATTAAAGAAAATAAGCAAAGGAAGGCAAGTGTCTAAGAAAGATCAATTATCTGCAGAGCCTAAATTTATTCTGTTTCCAGGTGAGGTTTTCAAATAAGATTGATGATGTGATTAGGGAGGATAAACAATAAATAAATACAGTAAAGTCTTTAATGTGTTTCAGCTGCCACTGTTATGTGCTCGAGAGTGAGATGCTATCATTAGATTCACAGATAAAATTGTTTGATCGTCTATGTAAAATGTAAAGTTAAAACAGAGTGTGTATGCTGACTGTGAGCAGAACTAAACCTGGTCTTTGTTTCCGTGACCATGTCAAGAAACCTGCTATTCAGGGGTCAGATCATCTCTGACCAGCTCCGGAGATCTTACCACTAGACGTATTCCACAAAGTATGTTCTGCAGGAACTGTGCTGAACTGTGTTATAAATGTTTCAGTAGCATTATTAAAATATCTTGGCTTCTTTTACACTAGCCCTGTTTACTACCCTCATGACGCTCTTAACACATGATCCCATAAGCACAGTTACATTGCCTCTAAGTAAAAGAAATTTGTTGGAAAATGTATCTCTGTCCTTACTAAAGAGCCTTGCAATGTTTTAGAGCTCCTTTTAAACTCATCTGCAACGGTGACTCCTTTTTTTACAAAGTTTAGTTTTCCTAAGTTTGCTAATATTAAGACAGGTATTTAAGTTGCTTCGTTACGTAGCTGTTGTCTCTGCTACATGTGTGTGTCTCACCAAAGAGAGAGAAAAAAGAAAAAAAAATAGTGATTTTGTGTTCCATGGTAGCTGATATGATAAAACTTCCTAGTAATATTACTGATACCTATCATCCCATCCTTTACATACCTTCCTGTGGTATGCTGTTATGGTTCCTGCTGTTGCATATTATATATAAATCATTGGATTAAGTGCATTAAAAAGTAATGGAACAGTAACCACAGGAACCATCTCTTCTGTATCAGGAGTGTACCTAATGATTAGGCAGCCTTTGCTCTCTCTTATCCGTTAATGTTTAAGAATTCCATGACAATGTCTCAACTTCAACTGTGCAGGAAAGAATGTCTCTACCCAGAAAGTATAAACCTAAGAAGCACTGGTATTTGTCTGAGATGATGGTTTGAATCCCCTCAGGCAGAACAATCCCCTCATTTTATGGTGAATACTAACCACTGATCTGTTGTAATTAACATCTCATCCTTTAGCTGTATTTTGAAAGAAGGGAATTCAGCTGCGGGGTTTTTTGGGTTTTCAAGGTTTTTTGTTTTGTTTTGATTTGATTTATTTATTTAAACTTCTCTTCATAAATTTCATGGCTCTTTGTCACAAATGGAGAGTGCATCCATGTAATTCAGGCAGGGAATCTAAGCCTCACAGGGAGGTGGATTTTCCTGTAGTATTTCTTGTTTGTTAATTTAGAAGACTTCCTATTAGCACGCTGATTTTGTGTATCCCATTCTCAATGTCTGTCCATTCTGATACTTGTTAAACAGATCCTAAGTGCCTAGTTTAAAGCTAAAGTTAGGCTTCTATTATTGAGATATAAAACTGTACATGGTAGCACTTCATGATCTGTGTGCTTTGAGTTTTAAAGTCTTGCCTGAGGTAGTGTAGAGAGCTAGAAGTAGTGGATGATAATTTCAGCTACTAATCATCTACCACCAGAATCATAAAGAGTGAGATGGGGAAGCAGCGAAACATTTTGACAATTTCACACTTGCATTTACAAGTTGTTGGATTTGGGGTCAGTTATATTTTGCCTAAGAAAGTTATGTTCTCTCCAAAAAAAAATAGTATTGCTTTCTTTGTTTCCATCCACCTTTGCCTTGTTTTTTTTCTGTCTCTCTATTGGAAAAAACAAAAAAGAGGAAAAGGGAAATGGGCAGCTTTTGTTTTTTTTNGCTTCTTTTACACTAGCCCTGTTTACTACCCTCATGACGCTCTTAACACATGATCCCATAAGCACAGTTACATTGCCTCTAAGTAAAAGAAATTTGTTGGAAAATGTATCTCTGTCCTTACTAAAGAGCCTTGCAATGTTTTAGAGCTCCTTTTAAAATCATCTGCAACGGTGACTCCTTTTTTTACAAAGTTTAGTTTTCCTAAGTTTGCTAATATTAAGACAGGTATTTAAGTTGCTTCGTTACGTAGCTGTTGTCTCTGCTACATGTGTGTGTCTCACCAAAGAGAGAGAAAAAAGAAAAAAAAATAGTGATTTTGTGTTCCATGGTAGCTGATATGATAAAACTTCCTAGTAATATTACTGATACCTATCATCCCATCCTTTACATACCTTCCTGTGGTATGCTGTTATGGTTCCTGCTGTTGCATATTATATATAAATCATTGGATTAAGTGCATTAAAAAGTAATGGAACAGTAACCACAGGAACCATCTCTTCTGTATCAGGAGTGTACCTAATGATTAGGCAGCCTTTGCTCTCTCTTATCCGTTAATGTTTAAGAATTCCATGACAATGTCTCAACTTCAACTGTGCAGGAAAGAATGTCTCTACCCAGAAAGTATAAACCTAAGAAGCACTGGTATTTGTCTGAGATGATGGTTTGAATCCCCTCAGGCAGAACAATCCCCTCATTTTATGGTGAATACTAACCACTGATCTGTTGTAATTAACATCTCATCCTTTAGCTGTATTTTGAAAGAAGGGAATTCAGCTGCGGGGTTTTTTGGGTTTTCAAGGTTTTTTGTTTTGTTTTGATTTGATTTATTTATTTAAACTTCTCTTCATAAATTTCATGGCTCTTTGTCACAAATGGAGAGTGCAT
>VZTO01026624.1:0-14689 GCA_013400615.1 Syrrhaptes paradoxus
TTTGTTTGTTTTCAAATTGTATTTGCAACACATGCACTAGCATACAATTTGCTAGAGGGATTTTTCTGGAATGTTTGTATTTGAGGCTCTATATTCTCCCCTGGAAATGTTGCTCTTTAGATTATGATTTACTTAACCTAGTGAAGTGATTTTAAGTAAAAAAAAAACAATGCAAAAAAAACCCCCAAACAAACAAACAAACAAAAAAAATCTGATGATTTATTGTGAATTCTAGTCCAGGCCAAGGAAAAGTTGTATGAAACCAAGAAATAAAGATAAGAATGAAGGCCATTTTATGTATCATTCTGTAGGTGGTGGGTATTTGTGTAGAATAATGACATGCAAGACAGAAACCATTAGCTCCCTTGCTGTTGCAGCAGAGCAAGCAGGTGCATAGAAAGCTGAGCTCCAGAAAGGGATCTTGCTAGACCCTTTACACAAGACAGATTTTAGCAGCACCTTGTGATAAGAAGCTGGTAAGAGAGATGGAGTTCTTGCACAGCAGACCTCTGCTGAGATGGCAGCTACCACCAGGCAGGTGGCCTCTGGTCAGACAGTGATGGTGGGCCACCAGACCTCATGCTAAGTTTGTCTTGCAAGAGCCTAAGCACCTGGACAAGTATCAGTGTTGCTGTGAATCTGCTGGTCTCAGCAGACACGCCACATTAACACCTGTGACAGCTGTTTCAAGTGAAAGATGAGGAAACTGATGTGTCAAATTTTGACACCACAGCATTTTAATTCACAAAAACAAAAGACAAACACTCTTGAAATTAATTGTGAAGTACTTTTGCTTTCCAAAAATTACTCATTTGAGAATAATTTGACTTGATTCTACAGATTCATTTAGTACTGTGTCCCTGTTTTCAATTTAGCAATTTATGTTAATTAAATTGTTAATTTCATTGTGATGTATTGTGCAACTATTTCAAGTACTGTAAAAGTGGAGTAAACTTTAAACTGCAGTCTACTTAGAAAAAAGAAACACAAGTTGACTCTACTACTGCGAATACCCCCAGGAGCTGAAGTACCAAAGACAGTTTGCAAAGCTGGAGCACTAAACTATGATTTCTCCTTGGCAGTGACAAAACTGGGGTTTATATTCTGTACCACCTAGCAGAACTTGTGACCAGCAGACAAATGGCAGGCCCCAAGGCTTATCTGTATTTCAGCCATATTGCTTATTGGAATAAAAGACAATGCATCACATAATCCAAATGATTCACCTTCCCCCACTACTTAGCACTGGTGAGACCACATCTGGAGAGCAGTGTCCAGTTGCGGGATCCTCAGCACAAGAGAGATATGGATATACTGGTGCAAGTCCAGTGAGGGGCCACAAAGATGGTGAAGTGACTGAAGCACTTCCCCTATTAGAAAAGGCTGAGAGGGATGGGACTGTTCGGTCTGGAGAGGGAAAGGCTTAGAGGGATCTTAACCAACATTTATAAATACCTGCTAGTATAGGGTGAAGAAGAAGGTGGAGCCAGGCTCTTCTCACGGGTGTCCAGTGACAGGACAAGAGACAATGGGCAAAAAAATGAAACACATGAAATTCTGCCTGAATGTAAGAAAACACTATTTTACTGTGAGGGTGACTGAGCGCTGGCAAAGGTTGCCTAGACAGGTTGTAGAGTCTCACTCCTTGGGAATATTCAAAACCTAGCTGAACATGGTCCTGGGCAACTGGCTCTACATTGACCTGCTCTGAGCACAAGGTCTGACTAGACAATCTCCAGAGGTCCCTGCCAACATCAGCAATTCTGTGATACTGTGAAAAGGCGCAGAGAGAGGAATGTGAAAACAAGCTAGAAAGGAAGATTTGCATTTTCAAGTTCACAAAAAACTAGCTGAAACTGCAGTGAATAGAATTATTATTTTGAAACAATAAAGGACGCTACAGAGGTTTCACCATATTCCCTACTGATTAAAATAGGAGATGAAAGCTCCTGGGAACAGGTACTGTACTGTGACAGTATCAAAGATTGATCTTAATTAGAAGAAAAGAAGGAGACTTTATTTTTCCCTGAAACTGGAGAACAGTAACTCTTTCAGACTCTTGTCACTAATGGCTGGGAGGAACAGAGAATTGTCCAGGCCACAGGGATGTCTAAATGATGTCATGACACAGGCGGAGACCAAGAGAGAAACGGACAATTCAACTGGCCACAGGAAGAAGAAAGATTTTAGAGCTTGTTCTTCAAAATAAAATATTAGTTCTGCATAACTTTCAGGAACTGCAGAGAAGAGAGAACAAGTTGGGCAGTTCTCATACATAACCTCTTCTGTTCTGCAACACAATTAAGACCGAGAGGTAGAGAATAACCTCTGTGTACTTCAACAGATATTCATCAAATTACTTTGCCTTTCAATAAATGACCACAAAATAAAATTAAAACTAGTATCTAAGTCAAAGACAAAAGACTTCTTTTACAGACTGTCTTAAAAGAGGCATAAACACTCCTCTCCCAAACTCCTAAAATCTCAGTGAAGATCAACATATTTAGCAAAATTTGGGATAAGCAGGAAAACATTGTCTGATCACCTTAATATAGGAGAAATTATTAATTCAACAGAGGAATAAGATAGACATAAGAGTTTTGGCTTTAAATCGGGCATAATCCTTTTTATAATTCAAAAGTCATGGTATTGATTCATTCCTGTAGGCTCTCTGATCACCCTAAACTACTTCTCCCCTTTCTGCTCATGACCTTATCAGGCTTTTCATTCAGAGTGAAAGATTTTTTTGGACAAAGACCTGTGCTTGCATAGCTATGGCTCCTGAAGGTCAACATAAGACAAATTAAATTTAATATATCAATACCAGAAAAGGTTTCTTCTTCTCCTTCATCCCTACCAATGTCCTTTTCTAGTCCTCCATTACTTTTTTCCTCCATCTAGCTCCTCAACCCCATTCTCTTCCAGACCCTTGCCCCAACTTTCACCAACAATCATGCCCTACTCCTCACTTCCCTTCTATTGCTTTTTACAAACTAATTTTTTCCAAATGCTATCTCTGATAGCCCTGAAGGCCTTCTGTCTTCTCTTTTTTCCTCTAATTGTTTCTTCAGGATCTCTTCCTAAGTTTTCATATTACTGCAGCCTTTTATTAGTCCTTTTATCTTCTGTGTCTGTAGTGTTTTTTCTCCATTACTAAGATTTCCACTGGTATCATCATTATATTATAAACTTATCCCCTCAGTCTTCTGTTCCTGACTCACTTCTCTCTCTCTCTGCCATCTTTGAACTTAGCTTACTTCTCTCCTTTTGCACATCTTGATGTTCTTTGTAACTTCTCATAATCAAAACATAAGTCCTTTCTTTAGCAATATCACTGACTCTTTAACTGCTTCCTCTCTCTGTCCCTGCATGTCTAATTTGCATCACAATCCCTTCACCCACATTTACTCTCCAGCTTCATTAAAAAAAAGAGGGCTCATCTTTTGAGAATGGTGTATAGATACCTCTCCACATTTTTTTTCATACCTGTTTTTGTATGTACATACAACGTCACAGAAAAAGTTTGTGGTCCTAAAAAAAGGAGTATGGACACAGTGTTTTCACATATGCAAGTGTTTTCAAACTGACTGTTGATCTAAGGTGTTCCATTTTTAACATTTCTAAATTAAAGTATCCCAAAGGAAATCAGTCTGCAAAAGGGCACTGAGATAAATCAGACTCACCAGACATATTGGAAATTTTTAGCAAAAAAGTACATTATATACAGAAAATTATAGTTATTATTTCTAATACTGTCATTAGTCACATATAAGTGTAACAAAACACACAGAGCAAAGAAGATTTAGGGTTTTTCTAAATCCATAATTCTGAATGCATCCCTGATCAACCTAGGCACTGTGTGGAGAGATTCTAAATTACTGCACAGCATCCATGTATACTAAGTAGCAATCGAAACTGCATTATGACTATGAAACTGTGCAATGAGCTTATTTTATCTGGGAATTGCCTCAGCTACATTCTTTCTTCCTCAGCAGATTGTGGCCGTATTTATCTGACTGATGAAACAGAGGAGACGATTTCAACGAGCACCTTTCTTTCCCCCTTCCTCTTAACATGCTTTCTCCTCTGACATTGGAGTATGCATTTAAAAAACAAAAAAACAATCCTGCCATTTCCACCTAGCAGCACTCCCAGCACTTCTGCAGAATGTAGTTCATGCTGTCAGTTGTGTGAGTGCAAAGGAGAAAGCAGCTGTAGGCAACCAAGTTCTACTGATGCTTATTGATAATAAGGTGGGCTCTTTGTGCTTCTCCATGAGCCTCCTGGTAGGCATGGCTTTGTATGCAGAACAGATGAAAGCGCAGGTAGGGCTGCCAGATCTCTAAACTTAGTTAAAAGCTGAAGGGTGAGAAAAGCTGAAGAAGGGTGAGATTCCACACCCTGAGTCATGACATGGATTGGATGTTCATCAAATGAGGAGCTGTCACCAAACAAGGCTGCAGCTTTGGCACAGCACTCAGAAAAAGCAATGCCATTGCACATTGCTTGTTCCAGATGCCCATGTTCCAGCAGAGCCTAGAGCCAAGAAGCAGCAGCAGCAGCATGGCTGCAAACATCCAACAGCAGAAAGTGACATTAGGGACATCTGAGTGAGTCTTTAACTCAGGACGAATGGTGGCTTCTTTTTGTCCAGTGTGAAAGGTTATCTTGCTGGAAGCACCAGCTGTCTTTTTGGCCCTTCCTTGTGTTGTAGGAAGCAGCTGCTAACATATAAAGCAAAACCTTACCAGCCTTCTTTAAACAGAAACACAAATTGGAGAGGAGAAAGAAATGAAATGGAACAAGGTAACAGCCTAGAAACAGCTAGCCTAGAAAAGAGGAACAAAATGGTCTGAGGCCTTTGTCTGAATTTGTGTCAGTTATGTTACTGTCCTTAAGATTTAGCTCCTCTCTACCACACGGTTTACAAATCATGGGGTCAAGTAAGAAACAAGTTTTTATAAAAATGACAGACTTCTTCCTTAGGCGCACAAGTATGAGTTATATTCTGATAATCTATGGACAAAAGCAAGTCAAATCTAAACAAATAATAAAAGAGAAAACGTCTTCAGCTCTGTTTCGCTCCAATTAGCAGTTTCCAGACCTCTTACTAAGCAAGTGGGATCCTGTTCCACCAACCAAAAAAACCTCGTTACTCTGTTCCGAGTACCGATTCATGCACCGTTGCAGTGGTCACAGCAGATTTAGTGGACGCTGTTCCAGAGGGTGTGATGCTGCACTGGTTTGGTGTGGAGAACCTTTACTGCTTATGGTGATGAGCAAGACACGTGAGTGAGTGAGTGGAGAAAGAGATAGTCAGGGAAGGTGGAAAAAGAGGAATCTGGCATGATTTGGTGATATTTATAGGGCTAACAGAGGGTCTTGCTGTATATTTGCTGATAAGCATAGCACACTTGACAAGGAAACATTGAAGAGGCAAAGGTGTCTGGTAACACTGGACTTCTGTTTTCAATGGTCAGTCCCATCATAATGTCTAGTTCCAGACAAAGCTTTGCAGGGAAGAGAAGCTGGTCTATCTGTATCATCCACTGTAACTATAAGAGTTAACCATAAGGGTTAACTGTGGTTGGATTACATGAAAAAGCAGTAGTATTTTTACAATATTTCTGGTCTCACCCAGCAATATCTGCTCCCCACTTTCAGCAGCCTCACTCACAGCTTCCCCATTTTCTCTCTGAATTACCAGAGATACTAACAAGAGTTTTTTCCACTCCCCACTTTGACTGATCTTTCTAATTAAGAGCACTGAACAAACAGATCTGAGAAGCAGCCTGGCAGCAGCAAGCAGCCTTGGCTCACTTCATGCAGAGCATGGAAAAAGCTCTGCTCTCCCTGGGACAAGGTGAAAGCTACAGACAGTGACTCAGCATTAGCCCACTAACTGCTCTCCAGGCAACCAGAGACAACCCCTTGAAGCATTCCTGCCTATTTCTGCATATGGAGTGATCAGACAACTAAAAGTACTCCTTCAAACAATTCCCTACCTCTGATAAATATACACATCCTATCATCCAATGAGTAAACAGCACTGTCAAGCTTTGCCTTGTGATCCATATCTATGGATGAAACCTTCCAGGGTGAAGCCAATACTGAATTGTGGGGTGGTGTTTTTTTTGTTTTTGTTTTTTTTTTTTTTTTGTGTAAGAGCTGTGCTCTGTGCCATGCAGACATGTCTTTTCATTAAGAACAGGTTAATAGCTTGATTCACTTAGGGACTTGCTGCTGGAAAACAGAATATCTCCTTTCATAAAGGAGAGAAGGTCACTGTGCACCACACATTCCTCAATGCACATGTTCATTTTGGAGTTGATGCTGAGATAAATTGAGTATCTGTTCATTATACGTTTCATATTAATGCAATAACACATCTTCATGTAAAACTAATTTTACAAGATCTGAGGAAAAACAGGACTATATTACATTCCAATGCCATCTGTTCAGCTACTCCAGAATACAGTGGAAGAATTCTGATTTATGCCCAAATTATTTGTTTATATTTTACTCTTCATGTTGAATTCAGAATTTGAAAAATTTCAGATAAGAAACATCTTAAAAGCACAAACTAATATATTTTGCTCCTTCACACCTCATCACCATTTTGTGACTTACAATTGCTTTTTTATTTAACAGGAGTCATCTTCCAACATATTTGCATGTACACACTGTGAACAAGACAGTTCACAAATGTGACACCTCAGAGTTTAAATCCCTGTAGATATGATGATAGAAACCACAAAAAAAATCACAGAGATATATGAAGAGAGATCAAAAATGACAGGTAATTTCTTTCAAAATATTAAGTACTATAAAAAAAAACAGGAGTCCTCCAAGGACTATACCTGAAAAACCTAAGGATTATGCAGTGCAACTAATTCATGCCAATCTATTTCTCAACTTACTTCATCCCAAATACTATTTTTACCTCTTTGTTTAGAATATTTAAAAGCTGCCAACCTGTTTTTCTCTATTCCTCTGGTTCCAGGGAAACTTCCCTTCTGGATGTGAAAATGAGAAATTCCAGAGTATAATACTGGGTCAAGGCATTATGTAAAAGAAGAGAGAGTTACTTTCAAAGTGAATGTGTGATTGGTCAGTAGGGAAATTACATAGGATAGAAAACAAATGTAGAAATACAGCATTTTCTCCTGAAACACACTAGTAGCAGGTCAAAGGACATGATTCTCCCCCTCTATGCTGTTCTCGTGAGACCCCACCAGCAGTACTGTGTTCAGATGTGGGGCCCCCAACATAAAAAAGACATGGACCTGTTGGAGAGAGTCCAGAGGAGAGCCACTAAATTAATCAGAGGGCTGGAGCACCTCCTGTGTGAGGACAGGCTGAGAGAACTGGGGCTGTTCAGCCTGGAGAAGAGAAGGCTCCGAGGAGACTTAATAGCAGCCTTCCAGTNGATGCAAATACTGTATTGCATTAAATCCAACAGTTTGTGGGAGAAAAGAATAATTATGGAGTAAAGCTTAGAAATTATATGTGTACACATAAAGAAGAGAAGGGATTTTTTTCTGAATTTCCCTGCGCTTACTCAAATATACGCTTTTTTCATCAGAGATTATGATCAGGAGCGTCAAATGCAAATGTTGCCTGAAGACTTGTAATAAGCTTTTGCTGCATTTTAATTTGTTATACAGCTCAGGGGTTTCCCAAACCGGAGAATGCAAACCACAGCCATAAATGAAAGTGTAGTTTCTAGATTGTGAATGGCTGATTATGTGCATTAAAGGCATACAGCAAACTTAGCTGGAAACAATCTGCAAAAATGTTAGGAATAATGTTTCTTGGCCTCTTCGTCTTCCATGAAATTAACAGTTACTGGAATTAACAGTTTCCCTTGTGTAAAAAAAGCAAAGGCTGTCAACATTTTCACGTGGAAATAACCTTTGAAGAGTTGGGTTTCTGCTTTAGGGAAGTATTTTTGCTTTATTTTAAAAAGAACAGCATCAAAAAGGCACCTTCTTCCTTGAGGGGACCTGAATGAGTTGTGAGCATATCCCTTGAGTTTTTTCTTTGCAAGGCTGTAGCAACCTTATTTAGGACTTGCCTCCTTCATTTGTTCATTTGAAACACATTGAGGAAGGTTCAAGGAGAGGTTATCAGGTCATGTTTGCTGTTGGCATGTCTAAAACTGCTGACACACACTAGAGGAAAAAAAGGGTACATCTAGTACAGCTGCAACAATAGAACTGCTACTATGGAACCTCACCTAGAGCTAACAACACTACTAAGCTGTGCCAGCCAACCGAAGAGATAAGCCAGTAATATTTATACAGAAAATGCAAACAAACCTTATAGGAGTCCTGAAACATAGCTTGGTTTGTCATGTTCTGGAGCATTGAATAAACAGACCCATAAGCAGTTTAAAAAAAAAAAAAAAAAAAAAAAACCCTATGCAAACATACCACATTTGGAATTACATTACGCAGAGTCTTCAGTGATTAAAGTTGTAGAAACAGCTAAAAAATTATTATTGAAAGGAAAAATAATGAAAAACTTTGCACTTGACAGACTTGCAAAAAGCAACGAATGTGATGGTTCCCTTTTATATCACTTACAAATTTTCCTGAACAGGAAATAAACCTACTCTCTGTTGAAAACACAAAAAAATCTAACTCTGTTGTTGGACATACTTGTAAAAATCTTTTTTTCTATCTCGACGCCTCAAAACTTTAGGCGGAAAAGCACAAGTCTTCTCCCAGACCTACTTGGCTCTAAGTTATCTACAGTCCTATTTTACCTCTAACTCCAGTAGAACCAGGAGGAGTACTTTCCCAGTCAAGTCTTGTTCAAAGCTTTAGGCCAATACTCTAAAGATATGTTGACCTTTCTCCGATTAATTCCAAGTAATCCCTTGTGCGCTAGGGCCAGATCTGTCCCCTCCCCTCATCTCACATCAGCTATGTAAAAATTCACAGTAGTAGGAAGCATTAGCTTGAACTCTGGCACATACCATAGTGAAGGAGTCTAGGCAAGTTCATGGCCTCATCAGTGGTCTAAGCTCCTGAGGACCTAGAGCACCTCAGACCAAGTTCACTCTGTATAACTGGTCTAGCAGTGCCTCCTTACAAATCTTTACATTCAAGAGAGCAAAGGGCTTTGACATCCTTCTTGACACTAAAGATTGGGTTTTCCTCAGCAGGACAGCCAGCTAAAAGAGCAACAGAAACAAACCACATGGGTGGAGATCATACAGGTCTGTTCTTGAACTCACAGGGTTGACTTTAGCTTTTGTGTTCCGCTGCAAGCAACTCTGGAAAACACCCCTTCCAAATGCAACAGTATGTTATCATTTCATAAGTAAGGCAGTGTTCCTCAGGGTTCAGTTCTAGGGCCAGCCCTGTTCAATATTTTTATCACGATGTGGATGCAGGAGTTGAGTGCACCATTAGCAAGTTTGCTGATAATACCAAACTGGGAGGTGCTGTTGAGGGACGAGAGGCCTTGCAGGAGGATCTAGATAGACTGGAGCATTGGGCAATCATTAATAGGATGAAATTTAACAAAGTTGAAATGCTGGAATCTCCACCTAGGATGGAGTAATGCTGTGCACAAGTATAAATTGGAAGAGAAGTGTCTTGGATGCAGCCCTGCACAAAGGGATCTGGGAGTCCTGGTTGGCAGCAGGCTCAACACGAGTCAGTAGCGTGCCCTGGCAGTCAAAAGGGCAAACTGGACCCTGGGGCACATCAAACACAGCATAACCAGCTGGTCAAAAGAGGTGATTATCCTGCTGTATTCAGCATTGGTGCAACCTCATCTTGAGTACTGTGTGCAGTTCTGGGCCCCAGAATTTAAGAAAGATGTGAAGGTCCTTGAGTATATCCAGAGAAGGGCAACAAAGCTAGTGAAAGGGCTGGAAGGAATGTCCCATAAGGAGCAGCTGAGGACACTGGGTTTGTCTAGTTTGAAGAGAAAGAGGCTGAGGTGTGACCTCATTGCACTCTACACCTTCCTGAGGAAGGAAAGTGGAGAGGGAGGTGCTAATCTCTTTTCCCTGGGATCCAGTGACAGGACACATGGGAATGGCTCAAAGCTGCACCAGGGGAGGTTCAGACTTGGCATTAGGAAGCATTTCTTTATCAAGAGGGTGGTCAAACATTGGAACAGTCTTCCTAGAGAGGTGGTCAATGCCCCAAGTCTGTCAGTGTTTAAAAGGCATTTGGACAATGCCCTTAATAACATGAAATAATGCTGTTAGCCCTGAACTGTTCAGGCAGTTCAAAGAATTACATCACTACAGTGTAAAATCCTGCATCACCTATCAAAATTAGACAGATCCAGGTTCATTCATGTACATCTTGTTCGTTTTAGACACAGCTACAGCAGAAGATGTTATTTTGTTCTTCTTGACTTGAGTATAACAGAAGTCCTCAACTTCACCCAGCTAAATGGATTTCACATTAGACTCTAGAATAAAATATAGAAACTTACCTTGCATCTCAACATGTTGGCCACTCTCTCTTGCATTGATTGTCCAGCCTTTGGCCTGACAAGTATATAAAGTGCTTTCACCTCAGGGCTGGAGCGCAGAAGCTTTTCCACCAATACTTTGCCCATGAAACCCGTAGCTCCCGTGATAAGTACGGTCTTTCCATTGTAATAAGCTGAGACTGAAGACATGGTGCTTTCTTGTTCTGTTTTTCCTTTAACTTCCTACAGGTAGTACCTGCAAAGATGCAGAAATGAACCTTTAAAGGCTTCTGAATCAAAACACAGAACAGTTATTTGGGAACTACAGGCTGAGATAACCTTTCCCAGTCAGCTACGGCAGCTCACATTAGGTCAGTAAACAGCAATTTTAAAAATTATTTTTTAAAGCCTTCATTATGAAAATAAACTGGGTGAAGTTCCCTCAGAGTGGAAAAGGGGAAACATAACCCCCATTTTTAAAAAAGGAAATAAAGAAGACCCGGGAAACTACAGGCCGGTCAGTCTCACCTCTGTGCCTGGCAAGATCATGGAGCAAATCCTCCTGGAATCTATGCTAAGGCACATGGAAAACAAGCAGGTTATTGACGACAAGCTGAAGGGGGCCTACAGGAGAGATGGGGAGGCACTCTTTATCAGGGAGTGTAGTGAGAGAACAAGCTATAAGCTGAAAGAGGGCAGATTTAGACTAGACATTAGGAAGAAATTTTTCACTGTGAGGGTGGTGAGACACTGGCCCAGGTTGCCCAGAGAAGCTGTGGATGCCCCATCCCTGGAGGTGTTCAAGGCCAGGCTGGATGAGGCTTTGAGCAACCTGGTCTAGTGGAGGGTGTCCCTGCCCATGGCAGGGGGGTTGGAACTTGATGATCTTTAATGTCCTTTCCAACCCAAACCATTCTATGATTATAGGATTCTATGAAAATTAAAAATGTTAATCTGAGAAGTTTAAAAAAATCAAGCTCAGCCTTATCCTCCATATTATACCATTGCTGCACCCAGCAGTCACAGTTTAGAACATAGCTTGTGCTGTCCAAGACTCCTAGCAGTAGATTGCTCACTGTGTTGTTGAATAGCATTTATCTCATACACTGTGAAGTGGCAGCCATGAAGATATGCCATTATCCCTACAAGATACAGTAGAAACAGATCTCCTTACAAACACTGCAAGTACAAATACTGTGGTTCCCACTTTAATTCCACTGTGCAAAGAAGTTCCAGTGTCAGCCATCACTCAGTAATCTGCTCAGTCTTTTCCTATTGTCTTGGAATAAACCACGAAGAAAGCTCTTCATCATGGAACATACAGTGCAATGACATTGCCCTCCAAGACTGCAATACATGCTCCTGTGTGTAGGTCATCACCCATTATTGACTGTTAAGGCCAAAATCCATCCCACTTAACTCTAAGGAACATAGATGTCACATGCTTTCTCTGGAGAGCTTAGGTTGTTTGAACTACCCTTGGCAGATCCATTGACTATACAAGGGGGCTGACATGACTAAGCTCCCATACAATGTGTCCCAGTTAAGTATTTTAATTAGATACAATGGTTTCAGACCTATACGTCCCCAGCCATCCTGATTCAGACTCTGAGTTGATTAAATGACAAGGCTGGACTGAATCCTCCTAGAATAGCCCTTCTCTCTATTAGACTAACTAAAGAAAAAAAAACAACCCTCCTATGTTTGAAGTATTGCAGATTACAGCATGCACAGACAACTTCTACTGCAAGGGAAAGGCTCATCTAAAATATAAATAAGTATTCTGGAAAAAAAGCCTACTAAATTTGAAATGGAAAGAAACAAGAACAGTAGAACTCTGTCAATCAAGTACTTAAGAACCAGGACAATGATCTTCAGGTACCCCAGAAAAACTTCTCATCCTCCTGCAGAAGCTTCAGAGACACTGTTGACTGTTTCAAGTTTCTCAACATGACATGAATCAAATGCATGCTAATAAAACGCAAATACACCAACACAGAAATATAGGATTTGCTGCATTTTTGCAGTCCGACAAGATTCACTGTTCTCACCAACCCTTTTGTATTTCTGAAACCTAATAAATAATTCAGGGACAGTGAAGCATTCTAACTTAGAGCAAAATCTGCAAGCCTTCATACAAAAATATCTTATATAATAAGTCCTTGGCTTGGACCAACACAAATGAGCAACAACAAAGAGTTTAAAGTCCTTTAAGAACCCTGGCTACATGTGATGATAGGTAAAAATCCCTTCACTGCATGGGATCATGAGAGAAATACAGCTTGTACTGCAGTCCGTGCCTTCCTCTGGATGTAGTGAGGTATCTTTCCCAAGCAAACTGACCACCAGCTATATGAAACAAGACAGACACCACAGATCAACCCTTACAAGGTGTACTGTAGTCACTGCAACTCTCAGGTATGTGCTTAGCTGCACTGTGATCCCCAAGGTGCTACCACTCAGAACAGTGAAAAGTGACCCATAGCCTATGTTAAAGCGCTGTCATTATCTGGGTCAACAGCTGATGCATCTACCCAGACCCGACTTTTAATTCCTACCACTCTGCCAGTTTTCACAATCACTGTACTGATACATGGAAACACTGAATGTATATTTCTATTGGGCTACAGCCCAGACACATATGTGAGAAAATCAAGCCCAACAAAATATTGTTCTTCTTTCCTAGTGCTGCCTGGGACTGCAGTACATAGCAACAAACAAATGAAAATCCCCATTCATTTTCGTCTGTAATGAATCATCAGGTGTGCCATCCAATTTAGAAAGTGGGTCAAGCAGAATAACTTCCAAAGGACACTATTTTACAAATTAATAGCTGTGGGAATTCTGACTCAGTGAATTTGGGTATTAGCCTACTTTCACATATGGCCGAGATCACAATTTAAATTACTGTAACAGGCTCATCTAGGACTATTAAAAACCTGTTCTTATAAAAGAGCTGGCCACTCGGGAAGTTAAACAAACTGGTTAAATTATTAGACACTTATCTTATTTATAATAAAATGTCACATCTCATTCAGGTTCAGAAAAACTGAGTGATATTGGAAGACAGGAACTTGCAGAACCTGTAAATGTGTGAAAGACCGTGTGAGTCCAAAAGTAGATATCAGTTTAGCCAGCTGAAGATGGAAGTGACAAAAGACTTAAGAAATTTGGTAACACACCTGTCCTGCAAAGCAAAAAAATAATGAGAGCACTCCTTAGTCACTAGAGGCCATACAAATTATACTGAACATAAGGAAATAAAAAGATTAACTATAAGACCACTTTGCTGACTGGATACTTGCTTTGAACTTGTATCTACCTTACCTCACTTAATATTCTGTTAGAAAAACAGTACATTTATAAAGTATTTTCCAACACAGACTTGAAGATTACCAGTGTTTAACAGGAATTACTCTCCTTCCCACACTTCAATAGAACAGAACATTTCCAACCTGCATCACTAAACATTAGTGCTTTGCATTACAGTTGCAGGCTACCGAAAAAATAGCTGCTAAGATTTTGGAATGTGGACATCAGTTTATTATGTTATTTCTTTGGGAGCCGAACTTAAGTGCTTCTATATGAATGCACGTGGTATGGGAAATAAACAAGAGGAGCTGGAGATGCGTGCACAGCTGTGGGGGTATGATTGTATTTGCATTACGGAGATGTGGTGGGATGGATCATACAACTGGGGTGTTGGAATGCAGGGATACAGGCTCTTTAGGAAGGACAGGCAGGGGAGACGAGGAGGGGGTGTTGCCCTCTATGTCAAAGACCAGCTGGAGTGCATGGAGCTCCACCTGGGGTCAGATGAGGAGCCAACAGAGAGCTTGTGGGTCAGGATGAAAAGGAGGGCAGGGACAGGGGACATTGCAGTGGTGGTCTGCTACAGGCCACCTGACCAAGGAGAGCAAGTGGATGAGTGCCTCTTCAGACACACAGGAGCAGCCTCATGCTCACAAGCCCTAGTCCTCATGGGGGATTTCAACCATCCTGATATCTGTTGGAAGAACAACACAGCACAGCATAGGCAGGCCAGGAAGTTCCTGGAATGTGTTGATGACAGCTTCCTTCTCCAAGTGATAGAGGAGCCAACCAGGAGAGGGGCTATGCTGGACCTTGTTCTCACCAACAAGGAAGGGCTGGCGGGAAATGTAGAACATAAGGGTAGCCTGGGATGCAGCGACCATGAGATGGTGGAGTTCAAGATCCTCAGGGCAGTGAGGAGGGCGCAGAGCAA
>VZTO01026625.1:0-17960 GCA_013400615.1 Syrrhaptes paradoxus
TGCTTAAATATATATTTTTGCACCATTCATCTATATTAATGTTTCCACCATCAATGATACTGTGATCAAGCACATCTTTGGTAAAATTTCCTTGACTTCAGGAAAATTCCTCTGGAGATTAACTGTAACTCAATAGATTGGATTCTTCTGACAAACTTGTCAATTTAACTGCTCATCATTTTCTTATTGGTGAGTGATTTCTCCTCAGTTAGTGAGTAATCCAAATAAAACTTCTTTACAGAAATGAAACTCTTACAGGTTTAAAAAAAATCTTTGCATGTATTACATGGTCTCCAGATTCTTTGTCTGAGAACACAGAGTGGGATAAAAAAATACACAAACCTCTTAGTGTGACTTGCCTCACCCTACCCAAACCATTTTTACAAAGGGATCTTGTCTAAGCTCCCCCTATAGTCAGTGCAGAGGACCATTTCTTCCATTCTCAAGACAAATGTCCAAAATACAAGTGAAACCAGCTGCTGGAAGTGCCAATCTCTCTTCAGATTGTACAGAAGTAATCTAAAACATAAGTTTAATTACACATCAAGTTTAATTTGGATTAAATAAGATTAAATGAATCCCACTTATATGTGGGGAGTACGTGCATGCACATGTGTTTGTGCACAAAGTACAGAGCAACTCTAACTGCTTTTGGCCCAACACTGCAGCTGCTTTTGGCCCAAATCAGGACAAAATTTGGAAAATACGTACAAATGTATCATAGCTAAATAATTCAAAGCCTGCAATTTCAATGATTCTTCATCCTAGAAAAATCAGACAATTCTTTCACAACTCACAGTGTTCTCAGTCTAGAAATAGCACTCTCTTCCCGGTTACATCAGGTAGACGATGACTAAAATGCACAAAGAGATCTCTGTATAGGTCTGTATCTGAGTTACAGACTATGAAAATCAATACAGACACACACACAAACCAACAAAAAAAAAAACCACAACAAACAAACCTTTCTTATCCAAATCTTAACGGACATCAGCACTGATAAAAAATACATACTGAAAATTCTTACAGGCTGAGATTTTTCTTCCCTCTTGCTGTTTATGGGGCCAGTGTTCAACTGCACAAATCCAGACAGCCGACAGAGTTTGCTGGAAAGGGCTTAGCAAGTGTATTAAAGGGGAGTGTATATCTAACCTGCCTTTACAAGCCGTAAGTACTCCCTGTCAGCCCTCCTTCTCAGTGGCAATACCCACATTAGGAAGCCATTAATCCACACTGTCATACAATAGTTTAGGTTAAAAGGCACCTCTGAAAGCCATCTGGTCCACACCCCTCCTCCTTTTTAGCTCCCTTAAAAGTGGTGAAATTTCATCAACTCCTTTGGTTGTCCAGCACCATACTTTGCATCACTACTACTGTCTCCGAGTCTGTGTGGGTAGGGTTGCAAGGACTGATCACAGCAGGCACCCAAATCAAAGTTTAATTCAGGTATTGGACATATAACTTAAGAGAATAGTACATACCTAATTTTAATGGGTAACTACTACATTATACTTTGTGAAAACCAGACATCTGTAAATTATATCATTAGCACCCACACCAAAAAGAGTCACCTAAAAACTATTTGTTGCTTTTCAGAAAGGCAAAACTTAGAATTCATTTTAAACTGTATTTTATATTATGCATGCAATATCCTAATAAATTAAAGATGCACTCCCTTCTTGAAATGCAGGCAGTTTCAAAGGAAAAGGTATTAAAAGATGTTTCAAATGTCAAAACTGACTTTGATTTCAGCTATTAATCTTAGTGTTCTAAAAANATTAATCTTAGAGTTCAAAAAAATACACTGTTCTAATTTTAAAATGGGATTTTTTTTTTGCCCTGCTGCTTGGAGTAAGATCAACAAACTATCAGAAAAAGCAACCGAAGAGGAAAGTTTTGAAACAAACTATACAAAACGTTCTACCAAATCTTAAGAATTAAGCAAGCGAAAATACATAAATTTGGGGTTTCTCCTAATTTCAGTCATCTAAAATTATCTCACTTTTTGGATAATTTTAGACAAAATAAAAATATTTAAACAAGAGGACTCTTTGTAACTTGGCACCATTAAGGTGCTAGAAAGAGACCATGCAAAACATTGCAAAATTTGAACAGAGGGGAAAAAAAATGCTGCCTCAGCCCTATCCTTCTTTTTCCTTTCATCCACAGAATCTCAAGAGAATGCTCCATATGCAGCGTGCTCTGCAAAGCAAGAAAAAGGAAGCCCTTGCAAACCTCCATTAAAACAAACTCACAGAAAATTACTAACCACATGAGTATAAAATATGTAAACCATACAACAAAGGAAAAGTGTCTTGTTTCAATTTCAGGGTGATATTAAAATGCAATTTGACCAAAAAAAAAAAAAAAGCCAAGCACACTTTTATTCAAACTAGGTGTTTGTGATGTAGAGGCACTGCAGCATTAACAGATTTAAAGTCATATTTTTATAGTCACTTTGCATAGAAGAAAATCATGTTACTGAGTTGTTTGGTATCTAAAGTAATAGGTTCTCTTTCTAACATGCAGACTTTTCTCTAACATTATTTATTATTTGCTGGTATCCTCTTGGAGCATGTTCCAAGTCTGACTATTAAGCATGTGTAATAGCCAGATGCAAAAACAAGCACTTTTGACTTGCTCTGCTACTTAAGAGCATCTCCAAACTAAACAGGGCACTAAATCAGAAGATTGCAACTGTAGAGGAAAAAAAAAAAATGAAGGGGGGATAATAAAGGGTGGGGAAAACCATTGAGAGACAATCTTTGCAATCTTTGTAAGCACCTGTATGAGAACAGTATCTGGATTACATTTTAGGTTGAACACTGTAACATGGAACCCTGAGATAGTTCTTATGTCACTAGTTGTCTATACAAATATTGTTAACCAGCTTCTCTGTGACCTCTTCTGCAGCAGATGCAGCTAGATGTTTGAGATAGTCTTTATAGATTCTTTCTAAAAATTAAAAAAAAAATCCTGCTTGTATAAAAGCAGATTCATTGATCGTTACTGAATTTACACGTACCAGAGCAAAGGTGGTAACAGCAGATGTACATCAGGTTTGTAGAGCACTTCCTTAGAACTCAGTGGGCAATACTTTTGCACTGCCATGGAGTTAGTGCTCTAGCCACTGCTCCAGTTCCATCTGTCTGAGAGTTTTCAGTTCACATTGAAGGTGATGAAAGCCAAAGCTTTTGTGTTGCTTTTTTTGGGGTGCTCTGCACTTCATAGGATCAGCATCACAAAAGAGAGAAGAAATTTCCCACAAACCATTTAATCTGATAGCATTTGAACACTGGTCAAGAGATTCAACATTTCTACTGCTCATCAGGAGGGAGGAAAAAAAAAACCCAACACAACACAAAAACTCAAAACATCCAGTCTATTTACAAGGAATAAGCATCTCTCACTACCTGTGGAGCTTGCCTGCGTGTTTGGAGGCAGGACATGCATGCATGAAACTTAACTCTCCTTTCATGACTGAGGTGCTTTGTCCCAAGAGCCACCTCGCTGGCTCTGACAGAGTGAACCAGCACACAGCCAACATGGACCTCAATGAGTCTCAACCTACATGTGAGCCTAAAAGCCCAGGTAACGTGGATGTGCAAAGCATTACTATGGAACACAACATTGCAGGCCCCAGTTCTAGAATCCACACCTCAAAAAGAAGATAGTTTAAGAAACTAGGAAAAAGAGGTATGAGAAAATGCAGAGTGGGATAACATCTTACAATGAGAGACTAAAGACATCTGAATCTTTTAGTCTTATATATATGAGACAGTTAAAAAAAAAAATTGATCAGAATTTATCAGCATGAGCGTGCAAATGATTTTTGACACATGACCATTTCAGCTAGCAGGAAAACCTTTATCAGATTAAGTATTTGGTAGCTGTAACTAAGCAAACTCAGATGTCTAATAATGTATACACTGCTAGCAATAAGGAGGCCTAACCAGCAGAAAACTTAACTGTGAAATGTCAGGGGTCGCTTCCACTTGTTTCCTCGGGTCAGGCCTAAGTATTTTTCTAATGTCCCTGTTGGTACTCAAACAGAAGGATTCAGAAACTGCTGGGTGAGATTCTTCAGCTTGACAAATGTCCTCAAAAATCTGTTATCCACAGACAGCCCAAGGACAGCAGGAAACACAAAGCTATTATGATGATATTTAAAATATACCAGCTGGAAATTTCTCAGTAAAATGGTCTCTTTTACAACATATTGAACCCTGGTGTGGGATAAATGCAACATTTTCACACATAGGCTGGGGATCCCCCTTGTTGTCCTTGTTTCAAGTTATTTGCAGCACTCCCACTTAAATCTATACATTTCCTGAAACATTATCTTGTCTCGAGTTTTGAGTCATTGTATCATTACCAGGCACAGGCAGTAAAAGAACATTCAAAAGCAAGTGGTGAAATGATGACAGAAAGCATCATAGACAACCCTATGCAAAACTGTAGCATAGCTTCCCATAGAGGCATAGCATATGTTTGCGATTTCTATAGAAAGTCTAAAGTGGAAGCCGCTGATGTGAAATGCTGCATTTTTCAAGTTGTTGTTATTCATCAAGAACTCCCCTTACTTCCTATTTTCAAAATTTAATTTTCATATTTGAATTTTAAATGTTCAATTATTTTATAAGCACCTCACAGGAAAGAGCTTATTTCAAGAAGGGAGAGTATTGCTTTGAATTGGTCTACCCCATAGTGGATGACAATTTCTGTGAGTGGAATTTCTTGTTAAAGCTCTTCAGAAAGCTATAGAAGTTGCTTCACATATCATAGCTGCTGCAACACAGCATTTCTTCCAGGGCACGGCAGGCATTAGGTCACTATATAGCTTATGCAAAGGGCAGCACGATAGAATCAAGGCTATACATTCTGGGAAAAGAGATAACAGGATGATACATAAAGACTTCATATTCCTGCTTGTGGCAGTGAGAGGAAGAAATTTTGCAAAGATACATGTTCTTTGAGATAATATAGTATTATAAAGAAAGAGTGTGTGTGCCACCCTTTATTTACGATGATAGAAACTTGCCCTGCCAAGATGGGTTAACCTTTTCTCCTGCTGCCACCAGAATGAAATACCTTTCTATTCCTCCTCTGGCTGCATCCTGTAGGGACAAGGGCTCTCTCTTGTTGAAATCATACATGCTGCACACTCTGCCTGGTACTCCAGGTTCTGGCAAGCAGAAGCTTGTTTGCCAACAAGCCCAAACTCGGACAATGTTGCCAGGTTAACAAGACCAAATGAATTCTGCACCTCAATTTATCTTTTCTTTGGGACTCTGTTACTGTATAAGTTTGGAATGAATCAAAAATAGCACTTTCAAAATTAGACATGCTGTATTTGTTGACCCAAAAGCACACAAACCAAGGAGTTGAGAGCTCTCTCTACATTACTATTACCTAACCATTACTCTTTCCTTTTAAAATCTGTACATTGCCAACAGCCCAGATGACCCCACTTGCTAGCTAGGAGAAGCAGATTGAACTGATTACAGCATGGTTTCTCTGATGCCATGTCTTCTGGCATGTTTTCCATCCCTCACTGGCATTCCATGGAAAGCCCCATCTCCTTCTTGAAGCTTCCTATTTTGCATTCACAATATTCTCCACTACTAAACATAGTCTTGGGAAAAACAGGTTCCCAGATGAAGACAGGGATATTTCTTAAGAAGCAGTTTCCCTGAATTTCCAACAGGGATTTTCCCAAGATTTGTTTTTCTTGTCATCGTTTATTTTAAAAATCTATTTTATTTGATGGCCTGCATTCAGGCAGGAAGTATGCATTTAATCTATTTGCATTCATGCAGGTCACCTGGAAGACAGGTGACTTACTAAAACCTATTATAGGCACATAACTTCTTCTCACAACATTTTGTTGTTGACAACCAAAATTAGAAATCAACACACATGCAGAAGATGGAACTCATTTCACTAGTTCTAGCAATCTAAAATCTGATATTTAGTCTAATTTAGTCATTAAAGCTAAGTCAAAATATAGTCAAGGCACATCTAAGTACCTCCAAAAAAGCAGGCCACTCCACCTATTTTAGATGTCTACAATGTTTTGTGGTCATGGCTGCCTTCCTCTCCACCATGAACCCTAGATGATTAGCTCCAACTAGACAATTTAAACACCTACAGAGAGGTAAAATGAAATCTATGCCAAATTATTAGTTTCACTATATGAAGAATGACAATCTGACAACATAGACCACTTGTCTCTAATTTCATACCATCCTATTTCTTTCCAAATCTTTCATAACACAGATAGATCCTTCCAATCACAGACACTTATTCATTCTGGTCCACTAAGCAAATTATAGTTCTGCCTATATATATATATACACAACTGTGTAGGCACAATGCAACTGTACAGCATCTCTGAGACATTCTAATGGTTCCAGAGCATAGATGATTTTTTTTCCAACTGTTTGAAAACAAAAATGCCTCATGGTACACACCCTGGAAAGATGACAGATGAAAAAAAGAAATGCCTGTATATCTAGGTTGCTATTCAAGCCCTGGTGGTGCTTCCTGATTAGTATGTGTAGCGTTGGGAGGAAAAGAAAGGCATAATTCCTCTTATCCATTGGCACAATATACACTGTGTATGCACCACATGCTACCATGTGCAGTCCCCAGAGAGGGACCAAACAGCAGTCCCCTTTTCTATCAGATTCACTTTTGATCACGGTAACATCTACATTCAAGAGAAGCACACTTTATCTCTGTAATTTACACCAAAGAGTTAAACCACACACACCCTGATGATAAAGCGTCTGGTTCAAAATTCATACCAAGACCTCTGAACTCACTCCTCATAAACCTGTGGATCTCTGACCAAACCTGTCTGGTCATTTGTTTCCAGTTACCTAAGATGTTGGTCTCCTTCCATGACCATTACATCTCCTAACTATAAAACTGTTGATCACCAGGGAAAGATTGTAAGAACAAAGAGAATCCTCTTTACTTATTAATATACAGCACACACTTGCCAAAGTTAAGACTCCTCGGAATAGTTTGTATTAGGACTGCAGGCAGATGACTCAGTCCTGGCCTGGGTAACTGAACAGCACATGGAAAACTACTGGATATGACACAAGAAATTACCAGACATGACAGCAGAGTGAGAAGCTGACAAGAGTTACAGGTAGCAATGTGATGAATGGCCAAATTTCATATGTGGTTAAGAGGGAGTTGAGTCAGAGATGACCAAACTTGGCCATTACTTAAAGGAAAGTGAGGGAGTCCTGTTGGGGAGGATTTCAAGGCCAACACTACCCAGGTAACTGTGTCAGTAATGCCAAATAAGGCCAGGATTACTGAATGCCAGCATCAGAAACACCAAATTTGGGTATGGATGTAGAAAAGCTGGGACAAGTGGGGGGGCGGGGGGGGAAGGTAACTAGGGGTGGGTTATTTATTCTGGAAAAGACAGGACAAAGAAGGGAGACACAAAGGCAGAGAAAAGGAAAGTCAGCAGAGATGAAAAGGAAAGTCAGCAGAGATGAAAAGGGATAATGCAATTCATGGGACAACGGTGGTATGCGGGTGCTCATTGGGAGCCCTGCACTCGATAGCCACAGCTGGATCAGTACAGCAAACCAGCCTGTTGTTCTGGCCATACCACAAGATTCAGACCTGCTTGTGCAGTCAGGAGGACCAGGGGAAGGGGTTGCTCATCCTGGCTCGTGCCCAGACAGATAGATTGAGTATCCCAGTACTGTTATGTCGGTATCTGTTACAGGCTTGATGACATCAGTAACTACACACCATTTCATAACATGTATCTCATTCAAATTAAATTGACAATAAGGATTCACTGTGTTTCTTAATACGTCACTGGGGAAGAAACTAACCCTGGTACCCACCACTGCAACTCCGCCCCCAGTGCCAAGCACAGCAGCTACAACTGTTGCCACTTAAACTTCACTGGAGAGCACCTCAGGGTCCGTGCCGTTATCGGTTGCTCCCATATAGAAAAGGAAAACGACACAGAAGTTAACAAGTGTAGAAAAGGAGCTCCTCCTATGAGGTAAGAGGAAGAAGAAACTTAGCATCCTGGCAGTGAGGATGTGGGCTACTCCAGCCTGCACCTCTCAGAGTAATATCTTCACATAAGCACACACAACATAGTGAATGAAGAAAAAGAAAAATAATTTTCCAAGCTTATTGATTTGGCACATTGGGAAGAGCAATAGAGAGTTCAACAGTGGGAGATGCTCATACTACAAGGATCATGACCATGTAAATACATGAGAACATAGGCAGATAACCTCAGCAAAAGCATTTCTTTGCCAACCTTCTAAAAGGAAAGAAATAGAGCCTTTGTGGAGGTATAACAGACTTTCTGGAAGTCTACACCCTAACACAGAAATAAATTAAAACAAAGTCTGATCCTCTAAATGTCTATACTCTAGTCTTTACATTAATCTCCCAAATAGCACCTGACAATCTGTCAAATCTCTCTGTTTAGTGTTTTGTAGCTGCAGAATCAGGTTTAGATACTTTCTATTGCTGTTATTAAAACAACTAGCTACATAAACTAGAGGTTTAAATCCTAAGATGACAAGTGGGGCTTTCCATCTTCTATTTTAAAATACTATTTAAAGATAGAATTACTGTAGTATTTCAACACTGACATAGGGAGACGAGTAATAAAACTCACCAATATATTAAGCCATCTGGATGTGTGTACATCACATTCCTTTTGAAGTATCAAAACACCATTGATGCATGCTATAAGAATAAATTTCTTGCCCTCTGATATTTGTAGAATTGGCTCCACATAGGGTTTCCCCATCCATATTTCTCATAAATAATGCATCCTCTGGCCCTACAGGATGCACGCCAAAATCCTTAGCAACATTCAGCCAAACCTAGCTCTGTATTCTATGCACTAATGTTCTCCATGAGAAACCCCCTTAAAGCACAATAGAGAAAATCTCAAAAATGCATACCCCAAAACAAAACTAAAAAAGTGTTCTAGTGAAATAAGAGCAACAGCTAGGAAAAGCAAGATAATTGCAGAGTTTAACAAGAATGCTAAGTACTAGAAAAATAGATAGAACACTGTTGACCCATATGTACTGCAAAATTTTAAGAAAAACTTATTTCAGTACAAGCTTTGCATTAAGACAGCAGGATGTATGTTCTAGTCAAGTATGTATCTATTGACAGAAATATTCTGTTGTGAAACTCACACTGCAGATTAAAAGCACTTAAGAAGATGTCCAAGCATAATGTTTTGTAGGAAGTAATGGAAGCTGCATGAGAAAATTTTTTGCAATATTTTGTTGAATCATTCATATTTTAAGATGTGATCCTTTTTAAAGAGTTTCAAGTTTGACAATGTGCTAAGAGACTTTCCTGGAGATTCTGCCAAGCACCTTTAGAGCTCCATGCTCAAATTTCTGAAGCTTGATATCTTATTTTATTTTAAAACACTTAATTATTTGTTTTTTAGGAACTAACAGTAGCAAGTACGTCCAGTTATTTTTTGACTGGCTTCTTGGCATGCATAACACCTTTTATCCCTGCATGAAAATTAGGACACAAGTTTTCTCTCTTATGATCTTTCCTGACACCCTTTGCCTTAAAGCAGATAAAAGCTTTCAAGCCATGTTCACTTTAATCTTTCACTCTCTGCTTTTATTTCTGACTTTTGCTACAACGGCCAAGTTGACAAGAAACATATTTTTTTTCCAGTCATCAGTATGCCACTGCATTTGCTTTCAAATCCAAACTAAACTCTAACTCTTTTAGTCATAATGTAAATCCTAAAAGCAAATCAAGAATTAAGCTTCAACATAGGCCCTCATGAACTCCCCAGAAATTAGGGACTCTTCTGTTTCTGATTTAAGCAACAAGCTCCATTACATACAACAAATAACAAACAACTCTCTTCAAAGAGAACTGTAGAGAAATGTTTTTCAGAGCTCAGCAGGTAGTGTACTGCTCTGTACAAGACCACCACATCCCAAGCACCTGCTAACAAACATTTCACACTCACAGGATTTGTGCAATTAAGCTAAAGCCAGTGAGAATGTAACAGACAAAAGCTATTAGAATTATATCACTCAAGCCTTTCACTGATTTAAGAATTAAATTTTGACACTGTCTGCACTAAATCTGATGTTTGCAAATCTCAGGTTTTTCACTTAAAATTTTCATTTAGGTGAAAGTGATGTAAAAATTTCATATAATCTACTCTTACCTGTTGCTCCTGAATAGTCATAGAAAAGTTCCATTCAAATCACAATTAAATCTGATCACTTTCAAATTTTCACTCTATAAATGTGTTTTACTTGTCTCTGAAGACATTGATTCAAATTTAAATTTCATCTGAAAACACTCTGTGCAACCATACAATTTGTAAATCAGCAATAGTAGGTAATTTAAGGATCACATGGGAATTCCAGCAAACAGGTGATGCTTTCCTCCTTACACAGAAGTCTATTTATTTATGACCCAAGAAAGTAACGAGTACTATGGATTTCCCCCTCTTTTCTTAATGACACTTGGGCTTATCTGACTTAATTTGATAACTTTGCTGTCAATGTGTTAAATTCATCTGAAGGAAATCAGACCCCTTGATACTTAACGAAATCCAAAATTCTAATATTTATATACAGGGTGTGCTTGGAAAACATTATTTTGTGAACTATATGAAAGCTACAAGATAGAAAACACAGCGAAATTTGGCATTGCATATCAGTCTTAACTTTCAGCTTCCTGACATTTGTCAATCTGTATCAGACTTAAACATAAAGTTCAACTAAATACACTATACAGTGTGTTTAAGTGCAATAATTCATTTTTCCACTATCTTCAACATCAGTTTTAACTCCTGAATTCACCCGGATTCCATTGCTTCTCACACAGGCCATTGCAGTGTTTCTGTATCTAACATTCATGAACTCTACTACTAACAGCTATATCATACAAGTTTCAATTTCAGAATTACTATTTTTGTAAATAAGACATGAAGCAGAATATAGCTGGTACCTAACAGAGTTGGACTGGCTTGCAAGCAAAGAGACATAGGTACTCTTTCTGCATATTGAAGAGATTATTTCATCTGATAAAAAGTGTTAGCGGAACATCTGATGTATCAAAAATACATATTAATTTTTAAAAACTGAGGAATCTTAAGAAGTCTTACATCCAGCCAACCATATTGAAGAACAGGAGTCTTTTTTCTCCTTTGGAATAAAGGATCTGAACTCTGATCAGTAACATGAATTCATTCCTACTATGCCTTTAGGAAGAAATGTTGAGTTAATTACTCAATTAGAGCATATTTACTTTGCAATTATAATGTCATGTTCAGTCATATTTAATTGTTTTTTCCAAAATACCCAAAGGCAACCATCTACATCATGGGCTGAAAACCTGAAAAATTTAAGATGAATAACAATACCATTTAGAGAAGCGTATTTTAAACATATGATAAAGCATCTTTTAAGGTTAGATATTTTCCTTAAAGCAATTAACTCTTAAGATTTATGTATAAGATGCAAAGAAATTTCCCATGGAATTACACAGATTTTTTTGTATCATTTCTGGATCTGGTTTGAAAACCATTAAGTCTCCAGTCACCCTTAATAATTACTTTATTTTTATATTCTGTCTTTTAATAAAAGCAGCAAACTTTCCCTCCTTATCTGTGCTAAGTTTGTTGGTGCCCAGCTCAGGAGATTAATCAGTCTTATGGATCTCTTTTACTTCCTTACAAATGCCAGGTTAAATAAACTTCGCTGCCCCCCAACCCCGCGCAGCTTTAGCTAGTACTCTGATAACTCCTCCCAGCTGCTGAATGAGATTCAAATTTCTAGTCTCTTTTCATAGATTCTGAATGTTTTGCCTGCTTAGACAGACAGTGAGTTTTAGAACTTCATATCTGGAACTAAACATGAAAAAACCCCAAACCACCACAAACACAGAAGAAATGAAAATTGCAGAAATCCTCTATCAAGATCCAACAAATTCATAGGCTTTGCAATCCTACATAAGTTTCTAACATCCCATGAAAACTCCATTAGCAGTTATCTCAATTTTCTTTAGTCAGCAAGGAAAAACGAGCCTAAATCAAAGTTAGGACCCCAATCCTGTTGGGATCCAAGCCCTATAGTCATGACTTCCACGGTGATTTTATGTGTGGGTACATATATCCTAACAGTAAGTAATTAGATTCAGCTGAATGTTTGTAAGTTGTAGTAGGATTCATCTATTGACCCAACACATTGACAGGTATTGGAGCATTAAAGTGAACTACTCATAGATCTCTACTGCGGCATCACTATATGTGTCTCTAGTCACAATTCTGCATGAAAGCTATTCTAGCACAGCAGAGGAAAACAACAGACTTGCAAGCTCAGTGTATCTGTCAGAGCAATTGAGTCTCCAAGGTTGTCTCACCTCACTTGTAAACTATGATAAGACTTCCAAAAAAACCAAGCAAAATGCTCTGAAACTGGTGTGAGGCACTGAGGTAAATGTTCCTGAGGTGTTCCATCTCAAAGTTTCAACATATGGCCGCTATGTCTGATTAAACACAGAAACATAGGTGCAGTGTAGCCCTTGACTGACATATGTAAATTAGCACTCCATCTTAAAATATACAGATTTAAATATAAAGAGCAGATTGTAGGGAAAAAAATGTTGGAGTTTGTTTGGTTTTTTACCACGAGGGCAATTAAATACTGCAACAAACTGCCCAGTGAGTTTGAGGAAGCTCTGTCCTCAGAGACATTCAATATATGGCTGGATGTGGTCCTGAGCAACCTCATCTAACGAGACCTGTTCTGAGCAGGGTGTTGAACTACCTGGTCTCTGCAGGTTCCTTCCATCCTACATTGTCATTTTATTTAATTCTCAATCCTTAGAAATGCAATTCTTTGCAGTGAACTATATACCAGCAAGAGCAGTGTCTCCCAGAACTATCCTTTCTGGGAAAGACGCCTGGGAAGGTGACATACAGAGCAGACCAGCTTCAAAGCCACCACCAGTGGGTTCCCCTCAATCTAAGCTTCTCTTGAGGATGAACCGTACCAATAATCTTTCAGCTGTAGATCACAATGATTCGCCTTGATATCTGGACAAATGCCAGTATGACAAAATAAAGACAAAATGTGATTCCATCAAATCATCTATGATAAACATATTAATCTTTTCTCCTTTTTTTTTCCTCACTCCCCACAGACCATCAAGTTCAACAATCCAAACCATATAATCTATTAATGTTATATTTAGGTTTCTGGGAGAAATTCAGCAAGACTTTTTGTTCTGGAAATCTCTATACACAGCACAGAGACACCTGTGACTCCTTCAGTTGAAAGAGAGCTACTCTGAATCCCTCTCAAGTTCTTAATGAAGTTTATATCACTCTCATTGTTATGTTCCATCCATGGAAACTGACAGAAACTTCTTCAAGGACTCTTTCAGGCAAAGATTTATATATGCTAAGGACTACACCCTGATATATTCCACAACAACCTTGCAATAGCAACAGGTGCCACTGTGATCGTGTAACTTTATCACTGTACTTCAGAGCTCCCAGCAGGACCACTCTACCACCTAAAACTACACTTATTCTCCAGCACAAGCACCAGAAGCCCATCACCATCCTCTCGCCACAGGAGACTGACTGTGACTTCCCATCCCATCAGAAAAAAAAAAAAAAAAAAANAAAAGGAAGGATGAGGAGAAAAATCCTCAAGTGGCTTAAATGCACAATAATGCTTTTCCAATAAAGTAAAAATTATCTAAAAATGGTAGGTATTCATTTACTTTTAAACTTCCATTGCTAAAATTATAAGAAAAAAATTATGCCAATTTTGTGTTAGGTAATAAATGAACCATGTCAAAAAGAAAAGTATTCAGTGGTAACTAATATGTCTGAGTGCTTAATATTGTCTACTTTTCCTAAAATTAATGATGCTGAAATCCAGTAATAAACATTTTAATTAATATACTTTCTCTCAAATTCATCTCATTCCCACCATCTAAGTAAAAAGCAGTGTTGCAAATAAATGACTGACTCGAAAAATATTTTGGGTTTGTTTACAGTCAAAAAAAAAAGGTAGGCAATTGAAGCATTTAATAACATTATGTTTTGTAAAGCATATATCTGCCATTGGTAAAAGCTTTCTTCAGTGTTGATCTGATTTGTTGTTTTCAATAATTTAAGAGAGACTTTTACTGCACATAGTCACATCTGTTATGTTGGTTGATAGACAATAAATTTAGAGAATACATTTGCTCAGAAGAGGTCTTGCATTTGCTGTTCCTGAACTTCACTGAGTCTGTTCCTTGAATTAATTCCCAGAAAGGGTTAAACAAGAGGGTTCCTAAAAAGTCAAGTAGCTATGATGACAATTTGCACACACATGCATAGACACATACAAAAAATAAATTTAAGAGTGATTGCCATTCGGATGAATCCTATTTCAACTATGGATGTAGACCCATTTTCCACAAAATTGAAAGAAAGTAAGCCAAACCTAAGTATATATCGTAATATTGCAGTTATACGACATGTTGTCTAAACTAAAGTGTTTTGAGTAAACAAAACAAAAAGTTGAGGACAAATCATTCAAAGTAAATATCTTGGTAGGATAAATGAATTCCACATGGCAAGGGTAAGTCACGTCTGCTGCAATGAATTGCGCAGATGGAACCCCAAAAACGTATTTGATTGCAGAGCAGAGACGCAACCAAGAGTGGGTTCATAAGCACGTCTTGTTCACAGAGAGTGCACCAGCTACATCTTTCTTCACAAGTGTTCATGGTGGCAGAAACTCACAAACTCCAGGAAGAACCAGGAAGCAGGAACACTGATGACGAGCTAACCCAAATTGGTCTCTGTGACTGAAGATCACTGCAAAGATCTTCCAAAGTATATACTTTAAATTCCATGCCTTTAGTGGGATACTTAAATACTCCTTTTAAGGATAGGAAATGGTTGAAAGCACTTAAATACTTTTCTGAAGACTCTACTGGCAACTTTCACAAGTAAATGCAGTGCATTGTATTATGCAGAATGTTTAAGTACTGTTATTTAACAATAAATATTTGTATATTACATTGTTATTTCATATTCTATTGAACTAAACACTTAACACTTACTGAATGTTCCAAGTACTTTGAGACAGAAGATGCTACTTTATAAATACAAGCATTTATTGTTAAGTCAGTAGGGGTTGGAATTTTAGTGCTTCATTTTAAAATGGTGATTCACATTTTTCCCCCAAAATCCTGAAGATAAGCTGTTTCAAACCACTTAGCAGTGTTCTTCATGCCCCACAACTAATGCCTGTTCTGACAAACTTTTACAGCAAAACAAGGGCACAAACTCAAATATTCAGAAATAAAGACTCAGTTTGCTAATCTGATCACTTTGTCACCACAGAGAGAACAGTTTCTCCTACATGTAAAAGCACTGCTTCAAAAAATTACAGGAAATAAAATTGTCATTCTGAAAATAGTGTAGAAAATTAAAGCAAATATCCAATAAATTCTAGTCTGTATCTCTGTCTTGTAGCACAGCATGAGACAGATTTCAACCCTTCAACTGAAATCAGCTGTGAAGTGTACACAATCACCTCTGTATTTATACTTGCAAAGTAAAGGTGAATATTTATGGGTTTTACCCTTACTTTAGGTCAGAAAATGCATTAGGGATTATGCTTGTGACTTGACCCTCTCACTAACAATAGGCTTCTGAGAAATAAAAGGAATACTAATTAGTTCCTAATTTAACAGATACAGAGGATACAAGGACTATGACAAGAGTGTCTTACAGGGAAAGATTTCAAGAACAGAGTATGTGCAAGTTAGAAAAGGAGGTTGCAAGAAGACCTAATTATGGTTGACAAATACCTGAGGGGGTTCTTTTTTACAAGCAGCAGGTAGAAATCTGTTCAAAATATGCAATAAGGACAAAGCCCAAAGGCATTATCTGAAATTGAAGGAAGGGTAGTTCAGACACAGTATCAGAGACAGCTTTTCACTCAGAGGATCATTATTGTAATGGAATAAATGACCTACCAGGGGCTTTTCAATCCAAATGAATTTTATTTCGAGATAGATATGTATCTATCAGTGTTACATCTGGCCTTTCCTCCTGAAAAGCAGGGGATGGATGAAGCAGAGCTGAAAGTGTCTTCTGCCCAACCCCTCTGGAGCACCGTCACCACTCCTGGCTCCGCGGCCCTGTAGTGCCACCTCCTGGGAGAGGCAGCACCCGGGACCCCCACCTCCACCTCCCCACCACATCCATGGAACTGGAAAACTCAGCAAAACTACTGGGTTTGTTTCATCTCCTGGCTGGTCACCAAATCTCACCCAGAAAGATCCTGCCTAACACCAGAATCGCAAGCAGAAAATTTAACTAGATGGTTGAACAACGCTTGAGATCCAAAGTTGCAACACCAGACGCCAGGTTGACTCATTCTGGTCCCTCCCTTGAGAAGGCTGTAAAACGTGGGTTTGCAAACTGATTTTCCATTTTATATTATGAGAGCAAGTTTTCAAAATATTATGAGGGAATGCATTAAAGATGCCCATCTAGGATTCCACCCAGTCCCACATGTGCATTAAATGTGATGCAGTTAGTTTCAAAAGCTTTTTCTAGTGCTTGTCGGGTGGGTTTTTAAAATTTTCTAGATAAACACATGCTCTATGGTAATAACGAATAATTAATTACTACAAAAATACATTCCATTGTGTAGCAAAAATAAACATTGAAAAGTGTCTCAGCATCAACAAATAATACTATCAGCTCCCCTTTCTTTGTGCAATAAGAGACTGCAAGGAGAACACTGTAGACTTATATTTTAATATCCAAAAAATATGGAAATTCTTACTTTACCGTGAAAGATTTTCAGTGTATAAAGTCACATTCAAAAGCACAAAACAAGTATATTACGAACCTACCCAAATTAGCAGTTAAGAAGTCAACAAAGCACTTTCCAACACCATTCCTCTTCCCCACAGTCCTCACAATCTAACTAATGGCCTCCAGCATGCTTTATTTATTTATTTATTTATTTTAAGTAAACCACTATTATGCCAGCTCCCTTGCTGCCCAGGCTCCTGAGCGTAAGGCTGTTCAGGTAGGCTGAGAAGGGGCTCACTGAGAACAGAGATGTGCAGAAAGCAGCTGCTGGCTGAGGCCTAGTCACGTCACTCACATTTCAAGAACAGACAAAAATGTGTCTTGCATGGGTAGTACCTGGAACATTCACCTTGCTGCTAGCAACTGAGAAGGATGCAAGAGTGAGGATTTATTAAAATCAATCTTCCCTCTTATTAGCAAGGAGCAGACTAGTATCACAGACCTGGTTTTTCCTTCTACTCATCTTCTCTGTCTCTACCTTGCAACTGGGAATCTGTGGTGGCATTAATTACTCCATTTCACAT
Source organism: Syrrhaptes paradoxus (assembly GCA_013400615.1). Classification (NCBI taxonomy): domain Eukaryota; kingdom Metazoa; phylum Chordata; class Aves; order Pterocliformes; family Pteroclidae; genus Syrrhaptes; species Syrrhaptes paradoxus. The sequence goes on from VZTO01026625.1 coordinate 17,437, forward strand.
TGTGATTGGTTTGTTCCCAACTCCTTGTCACCAGGTTTTCTTGACTACTGATCAATTTAACCTTTCAGGTGCTGTTTGCACAAAATAAAAATAGATTGTAAATAAATGGCAGCCCAAGCACCATCAGGGAACAGAACTTTCTTCCACCTGGCTGATTTTCTGTTTACTTTAGAAGTTGCTCTTTCACCTGGGAGTAATGACAATCCGCATCAAAAGACAGATGCAAAACTGTTCCTCCAATTATATAATCACTGCAGCTGATAAGGAGGGAGCTGGATTTAGGTTGCTATAGCATTGGCATATTGCTATGGAGGCTGAGCTCTTCGTCCACTTTATCAGCTCTGGTCCAGGAAGAGCAGCCCAATTACGCCTGCTGAATGCATGTGCTGCAGACTTGTTCCCACTTGGAAGGAGCACTCTGGATCAGGGGCTGCCTCCTTTCCCCTCCCACCTTATTTCGATAGAGAGGCTGTGGGTGGGGGGGTTGTGGGTTTTGTTCTTTTTTTTTTTTTTTTTCTTTTTTT
>VZTO01026625.1:18095-29257 GCA_013400615.1 Syrrhaptes paradoxus
TTTTCCTTGTTTAATCTGTATTTAATCAGAAGGAGAGGGGTGTTATTTCTGAAACCCACCGCCCCTCCACCCCTCAGGGCTGCCACAGTGCTAATACATCTCCCCAGCTGCATGCTCGGCTGCCCCTACAAGGGTCTCAGGGGTAGGGGGCACCTGGGAAGCCCACCGGCGGTGGGAGCCCCCGCCAAGCCGATGCCACCGGGCACCCTCGCACCCAGACCAGGTGTTCGATGGCAGGGGGCAGGGGCACGTTCGCAGACAGGCAGGTTGGCCCCGGCCGCGGGGCAGCGAAGGGAAAGACTGCCCTAGGGGACGAATCTGGGGGGAGATGAGAAAGAAACTGGCCCCGGCTGGGGGTTTCTGGTGGTAAGCGGGAGGCAGGCTGGCAGCCCGCTGCCGCTGGAGCGCTGCTCCTGTCTCGCCGAGGGGAGGAAATGGCTCTGCAACACCGACGGGTGTGTGCGGCCGGGGTTGGCGGGGAAGGGAGGGGAGGGGGGTGACAACATGCAGGTAATAGGACAAAAATAACTTCGGGAACGGCAGATCGTGGTTGGGCGGGGGAGGGGGGGAGGCTTCTGGAGTTTGGACAAACAAAGTTTTACTACAGGGAATAGCTGGGGACGTGTGCTAAAGCCGAGGAGCAGCAGCAGCACGGGTTGGTGTCCATGATGCGGGCGATCCTGAGAGGACCTCGGCGAGAAATCGCTGCCCCGCGTAAAACCCAACTTTAATTTTAATATAGGCACGCCCCGATGTCCTTCATTCTTTCAGTGTGTACGTGTGCACGGTGTGTACGTGTATATATAGATAATTCCCCGTTCCCCTCCCCTTTCGTGTGAGAGATTAGCAATAGTGTAAGAGAAGGGAAGGGCTCCTCTCCCGCTGCCTTAGGAACCTAGATGGGGGTTAGGAAGACCGGGACGACATTAACTGGGAATGATCCCCTAATCCCGGCCGCCCTGAGAGTTAATCTTCCTCTGGCACAGACGAGGGGGCTGCTCCGCGCCCTCCCCGAGCCCCCGGCCCCAGCGCGCAGCCCCCGCGCCGGGCGCCCCTCCGCTCCAGAAGGCGACCACGGCGACTTAATGCAACTTTTCTCTGCCCGGGCTTTTCCTGCGAAGCACCCGTTCCCCAAGGGGCTGCGGGGGTCTCCCTGCAGCACTCACAGACAGCCCGAATGGAAGCCGGTGTCAAAGGCTGTCCTCGTCCCCGGCCCCTCCGCCTGCCGCTGGCTTGTGGCAGCGGCGGCGGCGCGGCTGAACCGAACCGAGAGATTATGGACAAAGGCTAAAGGAGAGAATGGTTGCTAGATCCTGGGAGGTAAATCTCAGGCTTACCTTGATGGTTTTCTTCTGGAATGTACATCCTCTTGTTTTCATTGACCATTTAAAACGAGTCCAGATAAATCCCTCCGAAAATCGGCTTGGTAAAATTCAAGGAAGAATGAAGCTGCAGTATTTCCCCTTTTATTATTACCTGATTCCCATTATTGCATCAAACACCAAAAACTGATCCTTTCCACTACTGCCTCCTTTAGTGAAATTGCAATGCATCCTCAGTACATCCGGGCCCCTTCCAAGAATTTAGCACAGCACCTCTGGCTGTTAAACCATAAAAAAGAACAGGAAGGGGGGAAACGAGAGAGAGGAGGGAGAAGAGAGGAGGGGAAAAAAAAAAAAAAAAGGAAAAAGCAAAAGCATCCAGGACAAACCTCTGAGGGTTAAATGTCTTTTTAAAATCCACCAACTACAAGAGTAAGGAAAGGAGGAAAAAAAAAAAAAAGAGAGATGCTCAAACGCTGCTGCTCCTCCTCTTCAAAGCCATTCTGAGCGCGTTGTGTTGGCAGGGAGCTGTTTCTGCAGAGGAAGAGAGCACAGTCCCAGCCCCTTACTCCCTCCCCTCCCTCAGCGCTCTCGCTCCCCGCTCTCTCCCTCTCGCCGACAGACAGACACCCTGACTGCTTCCAGATGTTCCAGCTGCGGCGGCTGCACGCAGCCCCCCGCGCACACGGCGTTTAGGAGCCGCCGGACTTGATTCTGAAAGTTTAACACACGCTGCCTCGCCTTCACTGCGCCTGACGAAGCCTCGCTACAGACATGACGTCAAGGAGGCGAGCTGGAGCCGGCTGCCTGCACAAGTGGGGGGACAGGCGAGGGGAGAGCGGCCGGCGACGGGGCGGCGACACGGCGACAGGGGCGACAGATCACCGGGCTGGGCGGCCGCCCGCGCCCAGCCACCCCGCGGCAGCCGGCGCCCATTCTCCGGCCCCGCTTCGATCCGGTTTCCTCAGTATTATTGTGGGCTCTGCCCTGCGGTTCCGCTACGGAATGCGGCTGTGAGCGGCGTTTGCGGGAGGACAACATCCCATCATCACCATCTGCCGGAGCCTTACCGGCGGCGGCGGCGACGTGTGCGAGCGGTTCGCGGAACGGCGGAACCGGGCTGCTGCCGCCGGGTGTGTTGGGTCCGGCAAAGGCGGGCACGGCGGGCAGGCAGCAGAAAGGAAAGAGATGATACCCAGGGATAAGTTGCACAGACGAGAGGATGCACAGATGTTTAAACAGATTAATCAAGCTAGGATTTGCAAAATCCTTGGTGGGAACACCAAAGTGCTCTGCTGGTATCCAAGCGCTTGCCTTAATTACGCCTGTCATTTGGGCCTCTATAATTGAAGCCTCCGCAGAGAGCAAAAATGACTTCTTTAAAACGAGATGTGAACTGAATGCAGTACGTGTTAAATGTATCTGGACTCTCTGAGCTGCCATGTTAAACAAGAGATGGAGAGTTCAAAAACACCCCCGGGAACCACTGCAGAAACTGCCACAACCTGAGAAACTGAACTGCTGTGACGTACGCGGAGGTGAATGTCCAGAACAACGTGTCCTATGTGCAAACCCATGGCTGTAAATTCTCATGATAACAGAGTGTCCATTTAACATCACATGCATGCAACACTATTTGTGGAACTTAAACCACAGTGGTTCTTTTCCTTTCAAGTGGTTTTCCATTTCAACTAGAAAAAGAGTACTTTAAAGTTGGTATTAGCCCTACAAAGGAATTACTTTCGAACGAATTTGGTGCCTTGCCTGCAAATGGATTTCAGCGGGATGTATCAAATATCCTTCTCTTTTTGAGGCTTTCCCCCCACCACTTTAAATAAGCTGTCTCTCAGATGGAACTCAAAATATAATAGAAAACACCACCACCTAACAGATTTAGGCAAAGAAACAAGAAAACAACACATCCACTCGGAGCTACAAGGGAAACTGGAATAGCTGTAAAGCACTTACTGAAAACTGGATGTAGCCAAAGCACTTGTCCTAAAAACAAAGGTCATTTGGGTTTCTAATAACCACTGATCATCACAACTTCTGCGTTAGATTCTATTCAAAGGGTAATTCACCAACAACATATTGCCATTGACAGCATGTAGAGATGCAGCGTTATTTCTGACTCAGGAGGAAGAGTTCCTCTGAGCAATTAAAATACTCTGTCCTCTATCCCCTAGTTTTTCTCTAATAATGTCACATGCACTTACCCCATTTAACTTACCAGATCAAGCAAGATCACAGCTAGAGGTGGAACGGCAATATATTAGCTTTCATTTTCAATTTGAGTTGCCATTTTCTTAAAACAAAAGGCCTCCTTTCACCATTATAAGAAGGATCGAACAGCAAACCTTCACTGCCTACATTTGTTGTGTAAATATACATTTTATTTTTACTCATTGTGACCACAAATCCTTGCCATTTTGGATTGTGTTAATTCCATTTTTTTCCAGCCATGAGTCAACCAAGAGTTACATGATTCACCCTTGCATGGACATAATCTCTGGGAAAGCAATTAAGCTGATCACTCCTGTACAGAAACCAAACAGCAGTGAGGCACCTGTAAATATTTCTTTTTGCCCTTCTTGGGTCACATTCTCAGCTAGCTAAAGATTTATATCCAGTATTATTTAAACAGTTAACATCCACATAGCCTTGCTTTATGCCAGCTCAAATACATATGCAGCCACTTACACAAGCTGTCCCTGCCACCTACAAATCTTTTTCTCTGTTCTTTATCCCTCTCTCTCTGCCAGGCTCTCACAGTGGGACACAAGTTGGGCCAATTACCAAAAACTAAATACAGAAGAAAAATAGAATAAGAAACAAGAATGTTAGCTGGCATTAATTTCTTCAGCATAAATACAATTCTACTACAACTTGAGGTTTCCCTACTCAACAATTCTGATGCAAATAGTTTTCTATACAGAGAAGTGGAAAGAAAATGATTGTAGGATTAAGATGGAAAGATCCTGTTAATGAAGGAGAATCAGGTGGCATAAAAGTGAACATCACACCTTCCCCTAAAGCATTTGCACTGTCAAAGGTACACTAAGAAGATGTAGTCCCCGAAAACAGATTTGAGGTGTCATTTGAAGTAAAGGTGCTTGTAGGATTTTTTCTTAATAATGTGATTACTGAAATTCACATTTAATAATAATTTTATTGGGAAAGAACCTAAGGTGCTACCCTCCACAGAAACGAGGAAAATTCAGGTGACCTAAAATGTGTTTCTTTTCATTCTTTACGCTTTCTTTCCATTTTTCATAGAAGGAGTACAGAAGGGATTTTATTAGGGACTCCAGAGCAGCAGCTTGGAGACTTCAGGGAGGACAACAGCCCTTCCCTGCACGGCCTCTGAATCCTGAGCTCCCCAATCAGGCATGTTCCTGGCCAGGACTCTAAAGGCACATGTACAGCCTAAGCAAGTTAGAAGCCTTTCTAATGTTTTTGATCAACTCATGCTCTGAAAAGCTTGAATGCCTTCTGAAGGTGGAGCACACATAGCCTTCTTCAGAGTTATATCCTCACACATGCAGTCCAAAGATGAGTATACAAGTGAGAGAAAGATCCGAAAAAAATTATGAAAGAAGTATTCTTTCAATACAAAAACAATTAGAAAGGTCTTAGTCCCTGCCCATTATGGCAGCCAGTAGATTTAGAGCCAAGATTGACAGTGTGACGATCAGACACAAGTGTATCTCACACCAGGCTGAATCCGTGCTTGTAGACTTCCTCTAAGCAGCTTACTATAGCTTGGACAAATGATCCAATGTATATTCGGCCTTAAGCCAGCTCTAAAGTGGAGATACTAGTTTTCTAACCCCCAGGAATGCTATGAGGAGAAAAATTGCTCTGCGATTGCTCTGAGAACAATAGTAATGAGGGTCACACAAAGCACTAAGACAGATTTCTGAGAAATAGCTATTTAAAGTTACAAAGCGTCAAAAAATGATTTGTAGGATGCATAATATGGACAAGCAACAATCCATTCCGCATGTCAGGATTTTTTTTGTTCTGTGTACAATGTAGTACTCCTTCCCTCTTACCCAGCCATATATAGAGCACACTGGGCAGAGCAGCTTCTTCAAAATCCAGCATGAGAACCCAGATCCATCTTCAGAACAGAAATTGCCTGAATAGGTTGCGTAGGAGAACATCTCCTTGATTCAAAAAGGAAGAGTTACTGTCATACTGTATTTAAAGATGGGGCTAGAAAGCAATGGGATGAAAACAGAAAAGAGCATACAATAGCTCTGCACTGAACTATTTTTATAATATATAAAATTATTTGAAAGGCTCTTTTAAGGAGTCTCAGTACTTTTTAAATGATCTAGGGTTTTCACTAGGCCTACTGCCTAAGTTATCTAGCTACCTAATTGCAGGAAATTATGTTCACACTATTTTGTCTGTAATGCCTTTTACTATAAAGTAAGGTAAATTACTCAAAAGTGGAAAAGAAATTTATTTATCCCCAGAAATAGTGGGCTCACAATACAAATGTGATTCTTTCCAGAGACAGCTCAGAGAAACAGTGCCAGAGATCTTTATTACTTTGCTGAAAGGTATTTTTTTCCCACAGATTTAAAGTTTTGCACCTCCGCCAACAGAGAAGGCTTCCCATAAAAATCAGTACTTTCTTGTGCTGAGAACTATGGGATTTTTTTTTGTCACTGATTTAAATAAATGGGATCTAAACACAGTGCAATCTTTGCATGAAAACTTTGACCTTCCTTTTTTTCAAAGGCTAACATGTCAATAATTCTGGTTTCTGTCTAGCGTCTGTTTCCTTCAGAGTATTTAAACCTAAAGTGATAGTTGATTAGTTCTAGGTATATTAAAAGAATCATTGTGCATGAATAACATAATACTCTTAACTTCTGTCATCTCTGACAATACTGCATTGTTGGTCCTTAGGCAGTATAATAGAAATGTTGGGTATTTGCTGGTGTTGCATGACTACATTGTGTTTTATTTTAAATCAAATATTGATGATAGCAAATTTTTCTCATATTTCAGTACTGCTCTGTTTAAAATTGTTGTTGAAGTTATGTTTGGTTCTCCTGAATTATATATCATCTAAAAATGTAAGTGTCATCCTATCCATTTGAACTTCCTAGTTGTTACTGAAAAAAGAAAAAAATAAAAACCTGTTCACATCTACATCTATGAATTTCTAAAAATGTTCTTTGACTTTTATTTTTGGTTGCTAAATTTTAATTGGAATGAAAGCAATTGATAGTTCTATCTAAACTTACTCAGAGTGTGGTCAGGAAATGGCAAACCTTTCAAAACTATCGGCTAGCTAGAACACAGAGACTTTCTCAAGAAAACAGAAATCTGGGATGGGAAAAAAAAAAGAAGGTTGAAGATCAGGATGTCTAGGCAATTTCATTTTTAAAAATCTGTAACAGTGCCATATGTCCAGGAACTTTTGAAATTCTATACAGTCAGAAAAAGTGATTTTCAAAGGCAACTTGAAAAAACTCAGCTGTATTTTTTTTGCTTTGAAATTAATAGGAGTGAAGGAAAATTATAAAATATATCAGGATATTTCTACAATCTACTAAAGCATATTAAGGCCTAGTATTGGTAAACAATAGAAAACATTAAATCTAAGAGGAAAAAATGAAAGAATTAAATAATTAACAATGAAGTAGAAAAGCAGCTAGTAATTAGAACAAACTGTCATTAGACAGAGAAGTAAGTAGATGAAATTGATAGCCTTTAAGTAGGTTTTGATTTTCTAGATTGCAGAAGCTTCTAGAAAGTAACCTGGATTTCTGGAATTATTTCATTCAAATCTTGCTAGCTGTCTCAGCTTTCAGCTGTGATCTGTGATTTCAATGAGCTCATCATTTATCTTTGAAAATAGGTAATTGGTGTTTAATGTTTACCATGTAGCATTGTATGAATTCAGGCCCAAATTTGAAGTGTAACAGCAAACAAATGCTTGAGCACACTGAAACAACACAATAGACATTTATCCCAAGTGAAAATAAATGCAAGTATGCTTATCAAACTTGAAGAGAACTTGTGGCAGTTTTCACTACGCCATCATCATCACAGACACCTGGCGCAGCACTAATTAGTGCACTTAGGAAGGTCTAACACTTTTCCAGACTTTCAAAACAGAAGTAGTCTCTGTTCCTCAAAAAGGGAAAAGGTCAATTGTTGACTCTGCCAGAAAAGCTTAAGGGAAAGACTTGAACTTAACAAAAAGTGTTGCACTGTTTCTATTTTAGGTAGAAATAATTGGGCTTATCTAGGTTGGGATATGTACTGATACAAAGAGACCTAAACTCAGCACTTCATCATTAGGTACTGCCAACTGAAAAAACAAACAAACAAACAAACAAACAAAACCAAACAAAACACAATACAAAAAAGCAAAACAATTTGTTAGTAATAGTCTAAAATAATCTGTCAAACAGAAGACATAAGCTAATAATGTCTACAAGGAGAACTACAATGAAAAAATAATTTTTAATCCCATCAGCCTACACTTTGGCAAGAAAAAAGAACTCATCATGCAGACTGTTAAGGGCATCTTAGATACTTGCCACTGCTTATGTAACAAAAATTCTGTTAACAATTGCCATTGTCATCTTCTCGCATAGTTCTACAAAATACTCAGGAATACGTAGCTTGTGTCTTGTTCACAACTAAGTACAGTGCATAAATTGAGATTTAGGGCAAGTATGAAGAAGGACTTTTTCTTTTTGGAACGGATGGAATCTTGAAAGAGTAAATTTTTGCAAGCTGTTGAGGAAGACTTTACAGTGACTAGAAGGATTACAGGATGTTGGCATTTGAAAACCTCAGTGGATCTAATTATTAAACAATGAAAACTACACAAAGACAAAATAAGAAGGCAATGTAGAAAAATATATTTAGCCAGTACAACCAATTCCAAGTATAAAAGTCATAAACTGAGTTCAAAAAAGACAAACATGAAATGTAGGGGTGGCATAGAAGACCAAGTTCCTTCCTTCTCTTTTGGAATTTAAAGTCTTAAAACTTACCAATCTGCTTTGTCAACATAGAAAATTATTGACAAACTCAAGGAAGCCAACAATTTGGAAGGTTCTACAGTAATCACCAATGAGATAAAATGATCTAAAAATACATGGTCTTATATATCAGCCACAAGGAAGATGATTAATTTGTTAGTATAGTCAATTACTGTGATATTTGTGTTACAATGTCAAGCATTTCATTTTGCACAATGGGTCTTTCTATACGGAAGGACTGTATTTGCTTAGTAAGTATATCTGGCTATAACACAATCTTTGTAGTGTCCTTCTATCTTTTTACATCATTATTTCTTTCCAAAATGGAGAAATTCACAACCTACCCAGCAATCAGCCTGTTCCAACTGCAGCACCTTTAATTCATGTAATCTTAACATCTGTTCTATGACTAGTGTTTCTCCCACTGACTTCTGTTAAAATGACCAGTAATTGTGTTTAGCTGAATAATGTTTTCTGGTTAGTTCAAATGGGCACTAAGTTAAAGACAATTTCAACATGTAGCAATGCTTGATTTTAGCCCCAGTCTCCAGATTTGTACGGTTACAGACTACAATCAGTCCAGGGTTATCTCAGTACCACCTAAATCTCACATTCAAGTGATCTAAAGCCCTTCTTTGCAAACCATCCTTTAAAACAAAATTAGTTCCATTAGATTGCTCCAAATAGCTATCTTTATTTCTGTAAAAATCATCATCAAAACACCAGAAGTGAATGCTACACAGATCCTAATTGAATTTGTTAAATCAGCAACTTCAAAACTGTACATTTCATTATGGTTCCATCTTGACTAATCACTCTCCTAGGAAGCTCATTTAGTGGGACTTTAATAAAGTGTTAAAGAAGTTCTGGAAGAGTGAAACAAAGTGTTTCAAAGTGTATTTTGCTGGAGATATATTAAAAGCATCATGGAAAGGTTCCTGACTACTATATCTGCTCCAGTTGCATGGATTTGGGCTTGCACACAACAGTTATTCAAATAGCTTTAATTTAAAAGTGGTTGTGTGGCTGTCACTGTTTTTAGACTCCACAATTGCTGCAGAATATTCCAAATACTTACAGCAATATGTAACGGATGGTTTCCTGAATATGTGCCCTCTAAAGCTTCCTTAGCAGCAATGGAACCTTGATGGAACAGAAGTAGTAAAATAGGTGAAGTGACAGGCAGCAAAGCTGAGAGCATTATTTGATTTGGGGGATAATACAGTAAAATAGGTTTTGAATCAACATAGTGTAAGAGATGCTCATTACCTTTGCAGTTTCTCAAAAAACACCCTGTAGCTTTAGAAGCTGAGAAAAAAAAAAAAGTTATACTGTTAAATTACCCCTCCAGCATGCAATCAGAACAGTTTATTTATATCTCCCGTTTCATTTCTTCCCCTCTTTGCTTAAACATGCAGACAAGCAAAATGAAACAAGTAAACAACTCTAGAATTTTTACTCACTATTTGCCCATGTTCTGAAGGAAATACTTATATTTCCTTAACATAAATAGTTAAGAGTTTTATAATGCCATCAATGTGTACACTAGTTTATAACAGTTGCCTGTCAGGAACTCCATGAGAGCAAGAATGACCAACCTAAGCTCCTAACATACACATACACACACAAGGCAGTTTTATCTAAAGGAATGCATCACATGAAGTAAGATTTCCAGATCAGGTTTACTATAATCTGACTTAGGGTGAGACTGAGAACTACAGGAAGACCATCTTTTGCTAGAACTTAAAACAGTAACAGAGTTTTACACAGAGGGGGAAACTTGTTGCCTTCTCACCAGCTAATCAAGGCCACACTATTCTGCAAAGTAACAAAACAGGTAGGTTTCTGAACAGGTTTCATCACTAGCTAAAGCTGCTTGAGCTGTTATTCACAACTCGTCCTTTTTCAGAGCACCAAGGAATTTTTCAGATATTTAATATCCCTTTTTACACTATGGGAAGAAAAACTAATAATTTTTTTTAATAAGAAAACAGATCTCAAAAGCGAATGGAAAGTTCATGCCAATTACACATATAGCAAGCATATGCAATTGCATCACCTCATTCCTTGCCCTTATACCTCCTTCCTGTCCTGTCCTTCTCACCTTTCTGAACTGTTTTCTTAAACTGGAAAAAAACAGGAGATGTATCCTATGTTTTTGTAAGGAACTCAGGCCTTCATCCTGATCCAGAATTTTGGACATTAAACCAATAAAACATAATAATACTTATCATAAGTAATCTTAGAAATTGGGGAAAAAAGAAGAAATGTCTGACCCAATGTCACACAAGCTGTAAAGAGAATGGAAGAGGTGACACTTTCCACTCTGTTCTCCGATTGCCTTTTCAGGAGATGTCCTTTATACTTCATTTACTTTTGTTTCCATGAGAGAGTTCAAGTCTTCTGACTTCGGAAGAAGATTGGGTGAGTGAAAGCAAGATGAATATTTCAGACCTAGCTCCTTAATGACTAAATCCCTGAAGAAGTCTACCTATCCAGTTCCTTAGTTTCTTCTTCTAGGCTTCCTGAGCAAGACAGAGCCAGGGTCTTTACCACAGATACAAGAGACAATGGTCATAAACTAACACACAGAGTAGTCCAACTTCACAGAATCACAGAATCACAGAATGTTAGGGATTGGAAGGGACCTCGAAAGATCATCTAGTCCAATCCCCCTGCCGGAGCAGGAACACCTAGATCAGATCACACAGGAACGCATCCAGGCAGGCTTTGAATGTCTTCAGAGAAGGAGACTCCACAACCTCTCTGGGCAGCCTGTTCCAGTGCTCTGTCACCCTCACTGTAAAGAAGATTTTTCTCA